>OX439129.1:34051526-34086526 GCA_949318235.1 Ecdyonurus torrentis | reverse complement strand
AAAAAAAAAAAAAAAAGGAGGTAGAGAGTTTGCCCTGACTTTTTGGTCCTCTCTGTAACAGAGCAAACTCTTATGACAGCTCATAGGGAGGAAACATGATTTACGTGGCTCCCCATGCTTTGGATAATATGTGTTATTAACAGACTTACAGATGAAAAAAATAATATCGAGAGAGAGTGAGAGAGAGAGAGAGAGAGAGAGAGAAATAAAGCCTGGAGTTTTGAATCTTTAAACATAATTTTCAAGGCTACTGATGGTGTAGTAAAATGTTTTATTTCTGTTGGACCAGTTATTAGATAGGATATATATATATATATATATATATATATATATATATATATATATATATATATATATATATATATATATATATATATATATATATATAACTTGCCTTGAATCAAGGTATATTAAAGTATAGCAAAGCAGTAGCATCTCGTGTGTAATAATAATAATAATTTAGCCAAACCCACATTTTAGGTATACTCAACCAACCGGCAACGTTAAATTCATTGCCTGTCATACGATTGGTTTAACAAATCATATCAAATTTTTGTTCTTCTTCTACAATATATATAAAATTATAAAACTGGTATAGTTAATTGTAGTTCTATAATTAAATATTGAAATATTATAAGATTTTTAAAATGCACTTTATGTTGCCTGCATTAGAAACTTTTACATATTATTGTAAAAGAAAAGAGAAAAAAAAGTGCTTTGGCAATTTTTTTTTTCAATTAATAATAAGTATATTGAGTAAGCACCGTAATAACTATATGAGTTTGTAAAAATAAAAAAAATCAGTCAACTGTTGTCATAACATCGTGCAAGAGAGTTGCATATACGTAAAATCAATTTAATAATATAACAAAAGTGATCAAATAAATACACATTATTAGGTAGACAGATATCTAAATGTCTAACTGCAGACAGCTAAAAATATATATTCATTTTTCATTTTTTTTTTCTTTTTTAAACTCTGCGTGAGTTTTTTTTAGTTAGCTTTATATTTACGGTAGCATCGAGGTGCCGATATGTATCAACCAACATAGACGTAAAAAAAAAAAAAAAAAAAAAAAAAAACATTAACAAGGGAGCTTTGGACCACTGGCTCTCTCTCTCTCTCTGTCTGTCTCTCTAGGCTTGTTTGAAACACTTAAGTTTGAAAAAAATGTATTATTTTATGCAAGTCATTAAGTTCAATGGATCAGAACACAACGAGAGAAGAGAGAGAGAGAGAACAGATTTACGTGAATCTCTCTCTCTCTCTCTCTCTCTCTCTCATGCTCGACACTGTAATTATTTTCATGTGCGGCACATTTAATTTAATTGCAGGTAGTACGTATAGTATGTGAGTAAGAGCGCTTGTTTTGTTACACGGATGGTCGCCTCGCTATTTAAAAGTTACAAAATACATGCACACATATACCTCGCTTACATGTTGGCAAGCAAAAAAAAAAAAAATATATATATATATACAACTTTTTTTTTAAAGAAAGAAAAGAATTAAAATTGTTGTTAATATTTATAAGTTATAATTATTTTTATAATCATAACCTTTTTCATTATCATTATAATTTTTTTTAAAGTATATATATATAATATTCCCAGAAGGATAACACACTCATCATAAATGATTGTAACCTTTCCTTCAATATCATTGTAAAGATGGCCAGTGGCGAAATAATATATATTTTTCAGGTATGTCTCCTTAAGCTTTAGATATTATTTTTGTTATGATGAAGCCTGCAGGAATTCGGCCAACTCACCGCAACACACACATAGAACTCGACCAACTTAATATAAGTTCTCTTCTCCTCCTCTCAAATCTTTATGTTTAATTACAGCGCCCAGCAAACGTTTTCATATGGGCGTGGAAGAGATTTATATATATATATATATATATATATATATATATATATATATATATAAAAGCCTTCTATTTCTAAACCCTGAAATTAAAGACAGACTTATATAGCAATACAATTCTTAAAAAGGAAGGAAAAAAATAATTTTATATATTTATATATAATAATAATAAAAACTAAAAAGCCTACATCATGTTATAACTTTGTGATTAGCCCTTTAGCTCAATTATGGGTCTCTTGTCTAATTTTGATTGCCCTCACGCCGTTTATATATATTATATATAAGATATATATAAAAAAAATTAATAATAATTTAGAAATTTTAAATGTTAGCAATCTTCTAATCATTTTTTATTTTTTCGATGTTTGATTCATTGCTATAATAACATAATGGAATTTCAATATAAATATTTGATTTGCGATTGCGAATTCTTTTATCAGTATAATAATTCTATACCTTTCAAAGAGAATGATGAGAGAGAGAGAGAGAAAGAGATTATTCGAGTATCGATCACGTAATTTTCATAATAATAATAAATAATTTAGCAATTAAGTTAAGAAAAAAGTATCAACATATTTAATTTTTGTCAATAATAGATTAATTTCGTATATCGAATCTTTAATAATGAAATATTATATTTTAACAACAGGTGGTCAGGAATCATATATAGAAATGTAACTAACAAATGAATTTTTAAATGCAATACTGAATTATAAAACAAAAGTTTATTCTCAATGAATGGATAAATTATTATATCTACATTCTGTATAACAACTACATTTAATATGAAAATTAAAATGACCTACGCAATAATAATTACTATATAACTAATTTATTTTTTTACAAAGTGTTGTTTTTAAAAGATTAAAATAAGACATCTAATTCCAGATAATGAATGTTTTATTATGATCAATTTATATTTATGTCTCAGAAAAAAGAAATATTACTCTCTCACTCGCAATTCAACTAACACCATTGAAAAAAAATATATATATATAGTTATAATAATTATTAAGAGATGGCGTAAAAGTGGAGTTTATAAGATTAAAAATTTTATTTATATTTTATTTTATGAAATTAATCTTCCTAAAATAATTTAATAACCACATTTATTATTCAAAATATGCAAGTAATGCTATTTATACATAATAAATAAAGCAAGTATAAAAAAGAAAAATATTAAATTATCCAATGGTTTACTCTATTTAATTTGATAAATTTTTGGTTTTGTGTTATATTTAGAAGTAGGTTTCTAAAATATGAATAATTGAAATATATACATTATTGAAAAAAAAAAAAAAAAAAAAAAAAAAAACGCAAATAATGCAATTTTAATTAAACAACAATTCTGCATATTTATAGCAAAAAAGTTATGTTTACGAATAACTTTTAATACAATAACAAAAAAAAAAAAAAAAAAGTATATTAAAAACGGCGAACTAAAAAAAGTTGGCTTTTCATAGACTTAAAATAAAATGTAATAATAACAACAATTATAAAAATAATATAACAAATGCAAGGAAAAACATCAATAATCATACTCCTCTATTATGTGGTTAAATAATTCATAGCTATATTGCATTTATCTAAAAGTTTGACTTATATCATTATGATTCACCTACTAACATTTTCAAATAATAATATAGCTGTTGTAAACCCTTTTAAATAACACAACTTCCCTATGGAAATTTTCAGGTTATTATATTTAATAATGCCTTTTTTTTTTTTGCTTAATTGCATCCTGATATAAAATAAATCAATATCAAAATGTAGAAAAATAATCTCAAAATACTTTCATAGACGTCCATATCTTGTATACACTATTGAAGAAAGAAAATTAATTATCATTTTATCAATTTTATATACACATAGTGTTGCTTGTATGTATATTCTAAATTATATATTATTATTTTTATATACTGCAAATTATGATAAGATAAACAAATTTTATACATACGCAAAAATGAACATAATTTATTATTTAAACTATCAAGTTATACTGAACATATTATGAAGTTTTTAAACACAAATAATTTGCTTATTTTACAATATAAGATCTAGAAACCTTTTTTATCATGGTTATTTTGTTATTACATAAAAAAAATGTACAAGTTATTTTTGATAACATAATGTAAATCATATTAAAGTCACAATGAAGTTAGTATTCATTTAGTTATTGGTGATCATTGATCAAAAATAACTTGAACATGAGTGTTTTGACCCACCAAAAGCACAAACTAAAAAGTTAATTATGCTGGCTCAACTATATGCTGTACATCAAAATTACTATTCAACACTGAAGAGAATCAAACTCTGCTGCAAAGTTATTAAGTTGCATTTATACAACTTATATAGTAAAGCAGTGTAGACGCGCATAAACAAAAATATTATTATGTTTTCGAAACGCACTGTTGAGCATAATTTATGATTTTTTTCTTCCATGCATAATGATATTTATTATATAGAAAACGCCTGAATATTATATTATTATATAATTGAGGCAAGAACTTCAATAATCAAGAAATGAGCTTTTTTAAGTAAAAACTTAAATATTATAAATGATATGATAACCTGACATGTTTTGGTGTTGATCCTTTGTTACTAATCAGTTCAAACCAGGTTCAAACGGAGATGATTGTTTATGAATAAACGTTATTCTTTTAATGTCTGGTGTATAGTTTACGAGCTGTATGTATACTTTTGTAAATTTGTATAAGATTTGAATTGTGTGTGTGTGTGTGTGTGTGTGTGTGTGTGTGTGTGTGTGTGTGTGTGTGTGTGTGTGTGTGTGTGTGTGTGTGTGTCTGTGTGTGTCTGTGTCTGTGTAAGTATTATTATATATATTATTATACTGTATATATATATAAAATTTGAATAAAGGTTATGATTACGCATGATACATACAAGATGTTGTTACAATTGTAACAAATTTAAAAGTCTAAAGAATGTTGATCTGAATTGGTTGTCAGTACCTAACGTCAGTGTGATGTAAGATGATAGATCGGACAGCTAGCTACCAATTTTCTTATGAAGGGAGAGAGAGAGAGAGAGAGAGAGAGAGAGAGAGAGAGAGAGAGAGAGAGAGAGAGAGAGAGAGAGGCACCCGCATCGCGGCTACCTTAAGTGAAAGAAGAAGAAGAATAAAAAAAAGCTATACATAGATCCTCTAATTCGTCATTGTCCGCAAAGTATTTCTATATATGTGTAGAGCTCTTCACGGGGTTACAACAAACATCCCTATGAAGTGCCGGTACTACTTGGGACTCACCTCTCCATCAATGTCAAAAATATTACTATATACTCCTTATTTTTTTTCTATTCTTTTTAACTATCTTTGTACTTTTTTTTCTTCCTTAACTTGATTTTAAAACTTGATTAGATTATTTTTATATTTATTTTTTTTTCTACATCTTTACCTTTTTCTTATAACTTTTATATTTTTTCTCTTCAAAAACTGAACTCATGTTTTGTTGTTAAACTGTCGAATATCTGACTTGTATTTTACACTCACAAATTTGTGTTCAATATTATATATTTTTCGTTCTTCATGAATTGGGGTATTATAAAAATTTAAGTATTCATTTCAACTTATACTTGTTAAAGAGAACATGCTACTAGTTTTGAAAATTTTATAGTTTTGACAAACAAAAAAAGAGAAATATAATATAGAGGATCTTTTAATTAAATAAAATTTAATTGAAAATTTTATTCTTTTAAATTATAAAAGCATGGAATTTTTATTAGAATAGCAAAACTTTACGAGCTTGCAACACTTTTTTTTTCTCTTTCTTTTTTTTCCTCTGTGTTTCCAGCTAATTCTAATTGACGTGCGGAATGCGCTGACAATTAGTTAAATTCCTGCGAGATCGCGTGGGGCGGGGGTTGTTGCAATATCACCATGGCAACCAGCCAAATCGCTGTCTTCTCACGCCTTTTATTCCTTATACTTTGTTGCCACTAGGGAACTCTTTTTCTCTCGCTTTCGTTCCATACTCGCGGAATCTCTAAGTACAGAGTTAATCCTCCATCCCTAACTTTTTATCCCCCAATCCTCCCTTCACATATATACACCATCATATCCAATGCCAAGGTATACTATCTCCCTATATATATATAAATACACGTTTTATCATTATTATTTTCTTAACTTTTTTTTTTATTTTTCTTTCTTCATCTACATTTGTAATAAGGATAGTAAAGTTCCTTTCAAAATTGTTTTAAAAGTGCTTTAAAATTACCATAATTTAAGGAAATGACTATCTCCCTTGAGAAAATAGAATTTTCTTATTATTCCCCCCTCTTTATTCTTAAGACACTTGCCAAGTTTTCGTATTAATATGCTTCTTTGGTCCTCTCTCTCTCTCTCTCTCTCTCTCTCTCTCTCTCTCTCTCTCTCTCTCCTCTCTCTCTCTCTCTCTCTCTCTCTCTCTGATACTCTCTGTCTCGCTCAAGCTCAATTGTTTCCGTACTTCTCTCTCTTCATGGTCTCCTTTTGTAGCTTGGCATACAAATCAAGAACGCTAGTTCTAAAACAATGCTTTTGCTGATCTTAATAGCATCATAGAAGTGCCATTTCTCTCTTCAACACAAGCAAGCTCATTATGTCACTTTTCTGTCCAAGCCCTAAACTTACAACACACCCAAAATGTAATTCCTTTCTTTCTTTAATAATATAAAAGATAAAATGCAACCCTTTCATTAACACACAATTTCAATGTTTGACATTTAAGATAATTACAAAAAATTAAATAAAATTTTATCACATTGATTTCCTATGATCCGTCTTTTCTTAATTTCTTGTAAAAAAAAAAAAAAAAAAAAAAAAAAAAACTTTAAGAATTTCTTTTAACAAAAATATTATAACGTAAAGTTAATTGTTAATAAAGAAAAATACTACTTAAAAAAAGTCTAGGAATTCAATTAAACATTTTCAAAATTTGATTTTAATGAATAATTCTTTAAATTAATTGTGCTAAATATATGTTAATAATAATGGAGCAATGGAAATGAAATTGTTATTAATTTAACAAATGAATTCTATATAAATAAAAGATTCACACATTATTATTTGTGCGTGTATGTTTTATTTATTAAATTTCAATTAAATTTAATTACTTTAAATCAAATACGTATACATATAAATAATTCAAAAGCATTTTTTTTTAATTACTTATATATACTTTTACATTTCGGAGAATAAACTTTTTGTTTAATAGCCTATTACAAGTTCATAAAAAATAAAATAAAAATAAAATAAAAAATTACAACTTTGTTATGTTCTTACGTCTCCATAAAATTTATTGTGGTCTTTTAAAATATTATAAAAATTTTACGTGACTATTTTTCCTTTCTCCTTGTTGTTTTTTCCTCTCTCGAGTGCGTTTGTATACAATTATTCATTTCTTGATCTAACTCAACATACCTTTGATAAACATTTTAAAATTCAGCTTTTTATAATCAATAATATGTATTTATTTGTTATATATAATATTTTACTTATAAATAATTAACACACAACATTTAAAAAAAATCATTATTTATAACAAAAGAGTGTTTATATATAATTATATCTTTGTATATCTGAGAGATGATTATGAAACGGAAGCTGACTTGTAGAAATGTTAATGAATTGTTTTAACAATCATTAAGATGAAGAAAAATTTTTTTGAAATTAACTTTAAAAAATATTATATTTTTAGTTAATTATTCAGTATACTTTTCAATGGAGGACAAGAAAGGTGTATTCAAAATGTCAGTGCTGTGCAGTCAGCAGTAGTTTTACATTCAGTTATAGCGGCTTTCAGAACTACACTTGCCGGTTAACCTGTCTGTCTAACTAGCGCACTTCAAATATATATATATATATATATATATATATATATATATATATATATATATATATATATATATATATATATATATATATATATATACCAACAACTCACATTTTAATAAATTCGTATCTGTTTTGAACTAGAAATCTAGCTTCAATTCTAAGAAACCACAATTTACAAATAAATAAATAAATTAAAAAAAAAAAAAAATCAAGTTCTTATAAGAACGTGACAAACGTATTATATTTAAAAATAATACATAAAAAACTATTTTCATTCTTTGTAAAGCACAAACTATATCATGAGAAAAATATTTTATGGTGACATTTTTTTAAGTTTGATACAAAAAAAACAATGTTTTTGAAGGTGTTCAATAATTTTTATTGTGTCCGCAGTTTTTTTTTTTTTTTTTTTTTTTTTTTGCAAGCGTAAGAGAAACGACAGAAGAAGAGAATATACCAATAAATTTAGAAGGAGATAGCACATGAGAATGTAATAGATTTTCTTTTTTACTTATGAGAACACGAATCAAGTTTTTATTTAATTTTATATTTGATATAATGAATTAAACAATTAAACTTTTTTTTTGGGGGGGGGGGGGGGGAATAATTGATTTTTTACTAATTTTAAAACGTTTTAGCAAACACAAATGAATATTTAATTTAAAAATATTATATACATAATAATGTATATAATATATGAAATAATTTAAATTGCAAGAAAATAAATGTATTGAATTAATGAATGAATGAATACAAGTGATTAGTTTTCATTGATCGTTCCTACTTATACTCATGATTGATTGAAATAAACTCCACAATGGATCACGTATACAAAACAAAGTTTCATTTTTAACATTTATATTTTGGTTTTTGTGCATCAAATAATGATTAATGATATATACGTTTCTTGAACTCAAAAGTTGCATAAGGAAAAAAAAAAAAAAAAAGTTAGCAGTTGTCTTGTTTGTAGCAATATTTGGGTGAATATGCTTTTTATATATTTATTTTCTTCATTAAGATTTTGTATATAATGAAAAAAAATATGAAAAAAAAAAATCTATATAAACCTCATTTATTATGTAAATGTTGTATAACATTAAACCAAACAGTGCAAAATATTTACAATATACAAAATTTTGGATATATACTATGCACACGCGCAAATAATATCTATTTTCAGCTAAACTTTGTTATGTGTTTATGTAATTTTCTTTTAAACACTACGCAGCAGGGATGGTGTTATTGTAAATTCTTTTTTAAACATTTGGTAAGCGAAAACATTTTTATTAATATATATATATATATATATATATATATATATATATATATATAAAGAAAGAAAGAAAGAAAGAAAGAAAGAAGAAGAAGAAAAAATTGGCATAGTAGGTTTTTAGTTTAGTCTATGTGGGTAAAATTTTTGGCATGTCATGAAGTGGTGCCCTATACTTATACAATCTATAGATTACATGTTCTGGGACAAGGGGGATGTAAACAGCTGATGTTGAGGAAGATGGATGACCTGGTGTCCAAATTCAGACGAGAGAGAGAGAGAGAGAGAGCACTGCTGACCTAACCAACTTATTCTCTGCACAATCTTACGAAAAAAAAATTATAGAAAGAGAAAGAGAGAGAAAGAAAAAAAATACCATTTGTTTGTTCCCCTTTTTTAATATTTATTGTTTAGTGTCAGCGTTGGGCAAGGCTATACGCTTGTCAGGAAAAAAACCTCCTCTTTGCTTACAAACTTACACACACACACACACTCAGCAACTTTTATATTCAGCTGGTTTGGCCAGTTAGATTCTCTTTTCAGTTTCATGAAGTTATAACTACAATTCGCTCTGCTTAAATATTTTTATCATTGTTTTTATAGAATTTTAGAAATAATTTAAAATATAAAGTAATCCACCTAAGAGCAAAAAAATCAAATGTTATTTTATGTATGTGCAAAATAAATGGTGCTTTTTTTGGTGATTGATCAGTGAATCATATGATTTTTTTTTATGTATTTAAAAAACTATATAAAAAAAGAGGAAAATTTGTGTGATTAAGTGATTTGTGTATTTAAATAATTGGTTTACTTGTATCGTGAGCAAAAATAATCTAGTTTTTATGAATAATTGATACATGTTTTTGTATGTAAAAGATGGCGTTATGCATACAAGATGGCTATCAGCGCAAGATGTAAAATAGCTCCTTATCGCATCTTTAAGATTTTTTTTTTAATAAGAGAACCTATATTTATTAGAGATATCAGAATTGTTCTTTTTAAAATCATAAAACATTTTTATATATGCTATAGAAAAAAAATTTAGGAATTTAAAAATTTCAACATGAAATTTAATATAATGATCGATTTTGAGTTAATATTTACAGAAAGAAAAAAATCAATTTACATTATATAAGAATGGAAAATAAATAAATATAAGCTTTGCTCATATAAGAATATAAAAATTCTTTATATATATATATATAAATTATTGCTAATATTGAAGGCCGAATAACAAACATTGTTGGTGGAATTTCTTGTTATGTTTATTTATTTTCTTTTTGTTATAAAGCTAAAAAGTTATTTTTATATAATAATGTATGAGATTTCTTATAGATCATCTGTCAAATCTTGTAATACAATTTATAACATATTACAACAACGTATATACTCGTATATATAGAAAAGACGATACTATAGTACGATCTCCAGGGAAAAAATTATATACAAACACTAAGTATTTTTCTTAAAATTGGTTATAAATTTCTTAGAAGATATAAATAAAGTCGTGTGCCTTTTATTTTTTCGATTTTATTTTTTTAAAGAGTGTTTACTATATTATCCTATATTTAGCTACTGTATTGTTGTGTGTGACGCCCTATGGCCATACATATAACACACATTTTGGCATAATTTGATCCCCCTTGTCAGTCAATTTATAGTGTATTTTAGATTTATAGCCATATTATTTTATCGTTATCTTTTACTTAAATAACCACCTTTTTACCTGTATGGTTATATATATATATTGTAATCAAACCTTTATTATTCAATTACATCTACCACAACCCATCTATTTTCACATTACTTGATTATATTATATTATTATTATATAGTAGACCGTGCTTGTTGAGTATAGCCTCCCGGGCAACCAAGCCATCACTAACCGAGGAAATTTCTACTAACACTTTCGTACTTTTTTATATTAAAATATTATTTAGACACGCACCTGTCCTTAAAATATTAACAAAATGGTATCCTAAGGAGGAATTTTATTAATGTTTCAATTTTTATTATATTTAAATAATAAATTATATATAATTTTATTTTAAATATTATTATTTTCTTTTCAATAACATTTAAGTAACTTAATTTGCTAAAAAATTATTCAAAATGATGTATTTTGCTTTGCAAAATGTAATAAATATATAAAGAAATAAAAATATGGGTGCTTACTCTTATATGGTATACGAAAAGGAAGAAAACCTATATTCTTTTTAAGGAAAAGTAATATACCTTGAAATTGCTATTCTTAAGCAACTTAAATTGGTAATTTATATATGTACATATACCTGAATATATTTCACAAGGAAATTAGTATATTAAATATTTACGCAATATAGTTATTAAGAATATAAGGGCGTAACCATATTTGC
Organism: Ecdyonurus torrentis; assembly: GCA_949318235.1. Taxonomy (NCBI): domain Eukaryota; kingdom Metazoa; phylum Arthropoda; class Insecta; order Ephemeroptera; family Heptageniidae; genus Ecdyonurus; species Ecdyonurus torrentis. The sequence continues at coordinate 34,075,176 of OX439129.1, read as the reverse complement.
AAACTAACCTCTGGATTACACAATTTCTTAATAATATTATACGAAAAAAAAAAATGTTGAAATCAGCTATTAAGTCATTTACAATACAAAGTAATACAAAAACACATCGATTAATTGTATAAAGTAATACGATAAAAACATTTATATATGTATATACGACGAATAAGAGGTCGAAATGTTATTTTATATTCTTTGGTGAATAAGAGATTTAACTTTTCAATTGTATTTTGCTTTTTTTTTTACAATGTGATCAGGCCGTCAACATGGCTGAGAGTTGGTGCAATATTACAGGTGTATAACTGCCGCCTTTTGTAGTGACCCTTCAATTTGACCTCTTCTTATAGTACTTTGCATGAACAATCGTTTTGTATTATATACCAGCACCATATATATATACTGTATATATATATATAATGTATATGTATGTATATGTGTGTTCTCCAACTTCATTTTTTAGTTTGCATTCCAAAATATGCAGTCATCTTTCTTATATCTCGTAAAGGCTCCTTTAAGAATGCAATCCATATATAATTTCAGCCAGAATAAGTTATATAGTAAATGAGGGCTAAATAAACACGTTTTATTTTCTTTGCAAACATATAGACAATGAGTTAAAAAAAAAAAGCAATATATTCATTAGTATATGACACTGTATATTATTATGATAACATTTTCACATACTTTGATTTATGAAGTTTAATCAACGTGATATTGTCAATTTGTTATTTTTACCTCACCTTATAAATACATGTATATTATAAAAGATCATTTTATTTTAATCATAAATATATTTTAACATATTTTAATTATATCACATAATATATAAAATGTTGAATTATTCATGATTTGTAAATTATTTTAAAAACAGTCTGAAAGAAAGAGAGAGAGAGAGAGTACTTTTTTTTTTTAAATTAATTCAAAATAAAAGTACGATAATGCATATTATATTATATAAATTAAATATTTTAAATTATTATTATCAGTAGTTTTTAAGTGTGATATTTTTCACTTATTTTTAAAAAAAAATTAAGACATGAAGTATACAAAAGAATTTAAATCACATATGAAAAAAGCCTTTAAAAGATTTATAGATATTTATATACAGTATATGGTTTACTATATATTATAATTAAATTATATGATTTTAAATTTGATTAAAAAAATTAGGCACACGTAATTATAAAATTAATTTTGTTCTAATTAGCATTAATTTTACACAACCACATAACAATTGTAATCCATGAGTTTGAGGATTTACGCTTTATGTATTTATTTTAAAATTAAAATGTATTACATGCAGGTATATAAAAAAGCAGTAATTTTATTCAAGTTATTTTATCATTATATTTTTTCTTCTTCTTATATATCTTGAATATATTAATTGATTTTGATTTATGCATCATTGATCATTTATAATTGCGTCAGTATTTCTTATTTTTCTAATAAATTATACATGACGTATGCATTTCATTAATTTGGAAAAATAACATCTTATTTATTTATATATATATATATATATATATATATATATATATATATATATATATATATATATATATATATATATATATATATATATATATTTGCATTTATATTGAATATCAGTCATTTGTTTATATTTTTAAATATCATGATCGTTGAAATAATAAACGTCATATTATAAATTTAATATCAAATATGGCTGCGATAAAAATAAACAAGCATCAGGTGCAATGAAAGTGCATTAAAAGTGCACTCTGTTGTTGATGTGAACTCAAAAAGTGCATCCAGCTGAATCCAGTTTTGAGTCACTCTGTATTTGGTATTATGAAAGGAAAAAAAATCAGACAAGACAAAGAAAAAAAAATGCATGTCTGTATATTATTTTTATAGTCATCATCATAATACGTGAATTGAAGCAAATTTCAATCTCCACTTTTTATACTAATTTGTTCAAAATTACAAAGAAGAAGAATTTCAACCATGAAATCAAGTCATTAAAGTTCTTATAATAAAAATAAAAGTTTTTATTTTATTTTTTTATTTGTCAGTAATCATTGAATTTTTAAAAAATTATATTTGATGATCCATAAAATTAAAAATGCTATTCTAATCTATAACAAGAACCATACTTGCTGTTTTTTATAACAATAATTACCGCATATACATGAAACATTTATTTATACGCAGAAATTAAGAAAATAATAAAACCACAATAGTTATTCACTTATTTTCTTATTCTCTTCTTTAACAAAATGATTGTACGGAGGTAAAACTAACAAAGAAAAATAAGTATATAAAAAAAAGTAAACAATGATTGTGCAATGAAGAAATAATAATAATATAAAAAAGTGAATGCATGTTTGCAATTGCTTCCTGGTTTGATGTTATACGTTTGTTTTCACAAGGTATAACTATACTATAATATGTATATAATTGTGGCTTGTGTAATGGAACATATACGACTTCCTCCCCTATAGACTGATATATGCAAAAGAACACGCGCTCTATCTTTTTTTTTTTTTTTTTCTTCACATGTATTCCCTCTGCGATACCACTTCTGTAATCAAAATAAGTGCTCATGTATGTCATTATTAAGTATAAGTTGCTGCCATTTTTTTTTATTCATTTATTGTAATAAAAATATTAACTTTACTTGATCATTATATACATAACAAAAATAGAATATAAGGAATGAATTTATGCAAAATATTAACATCAATATGCCAATTATTATTTGGGGAAAAAAAAATCATCATCTTCCATGCTTTTTTTTTGTTTTTTTAGTATCATTTTTATTATAATGGTCATTTTTTATTGGTTCTTTAACCAAGTTAAAGATTGCATGATGTTTTTATGCTTCATCAGAAAATTACGTTCCGACATGCATATCGTGGCAATTTTTAGACAGCCATAATAATCCCTATGCTTTTGTATGTATGTATATATTATATATATATATATATATATATATATATATATATATATATATATATATATATATATATATATATATATAAGTATTTATATACAGACTACTATAAGGCAGCAAAAGCGAACAAACGAGCAAGAGAGAGAGAGAGAGAGAGAGAGACGCGGCCAAAGCGTTATATGTGTGTATGTTTGTAATATATTTTTTTATCTCAACATCAGCTAGCAAAACAGGCAAAGGCAAAAATGAGAGAAGAGCGAAGGTGGAAAATACTTTTTTTTAGGCGTGGGCCAGCCAACTCCATCACTAGAGAGATAGATGGGCGTTACGTTTTTTTTTTTTTTTTTTTTTTTTTTTTTTATGATTACACCGCCACCCAGACCAATGTAATCGGGTTTTATTAAACTTTGTAATCAACAATCATTCCTACATAAAACTCTCATCATCATCACGCAATATTAAACAAAAACAAAAGATCGTATAGATGAAAAAAAAAATTGGTATGTTCGTTTAGTAATTATATACGAAAATACGAACAGAGAGAGAGAGATAACTAAATAAAATAAAAAAATCTTGTTTTTTTTTTATGTAGTTAACAAAAATCTAAAAATAATACAAATTAATAAGTAATTAACAGAAGTCCTTGTTGTTATGTTAATGAATAAAATTTTAATTAGGAAAATTGTTAATTTATACACTAACAAACAACAACCAAGATTGTATAGTTAAAAATATATATCTAAATATATAAATTTAATACGATTATAACATTGGTATAGAATATACCTGTATATATTTTTGAAATTTGATTCTATGTTATTTTTTACGTGATATTTTATCTTGTAGAGATTCAGATGTAGCAGAAGAAAAATGACACGTCGTTTTACATGGCTATAACATGTGTCTATTTCTCGTTTTCTTTTGTTTTTCTCTCTGAATGTGTGTGTGTGTGTGTTTGTGCTTGTGTGTGTGTGTGTGTGTGTGTGTGTGTGTGTGTGTGTGTGTGTGTTGTGTGTGTGTGTGTGTGTGTGAGAGAGAGAGAGAGAGAGAGAGAGAGAGAGAGAGAGAGAGAGAGAGAGAGAGAGAGAGAGAGAGAGAGAGAGAGAGAGAGAGAGAGAGAGAGAGAGCAGAGAGTAACACAAGCAAAGCAGCTATAAGGCAGGCAGGACACTTGTCACGATTATAAGAGCGATCACCGCTTGCTTTATTGTACTGGACGCCATCTTGGTGCTGGTTACTGCTTGCTGATAGAACGCCGACAGCTTTTCTTTTGTTCTCAACATCATGATGGATTAACCAACCCCCCTTTTTTACATAAACAGAATCATGTGACAGTATCAAATATATAATTTTTTTTTTTTACATCTGAATATTAATTGGATAAAAGTAGGGTATTTTTAATTTTTTTAATTTTTTTTTTAAAGGTCTAAAAATGTCATAGCTAATTATAAATTTTTCCTTTTATATTTTTTATGTATTATATTATTACAAGCACCCCCTTGTTATATTTAAATATCTATAAACGAAAAACACAAGCTAAAAAAAAAAAAAAAAAAAAAAAAAATAATATTGATACTGACATGCAATGTATAATAAAACCTTTTTTATGACACGACAACTTTGTGAAATTTATATTTCATGATAATATATATATATATATATATATATATATATATATATATATATATATATATATATATATATATATATATATATATATATATATATATATATATATATATAGTTTTATATCTAAATTCTATTAAATTGTATCAGAGTACACAAAATATGCGTGTCACTTTTTTTAAAAGATGTATTTCATTTTTATATATAAATATAAAACAAATATTTTTAAAATGATAGTGATTATTAAGATATTTGGTATTTTTATTTATTTATTTATTTTTTAAATATATCATATAATATTTTTATATCTTGTTAAAACAATAGTAAAAATATAAATCTCATGTTTGAAATTTCAATATAATTAACATAAAAATTTAATACTATACAATGACAATATAGAAAAGTAACAACTTTATTATATATAATGCAGTATATCAAGTATATATATATATATATATATATATATATATATATATATATATATATATATATATATATATATATATATATATATATATATATATATATTTATATTTATATATATATATATTTCTATCATAATGGTGTATAACAATTCAAAAAAATTCAAATCAAAAATATAAAAATAAAATTCTTTTAGTATACTGTATATACATATGTCTTGAAGGTATATTTGATCAATTAAAATTTAAAAATATATATTATATATTACATTGTACACATATAACGAGCACCCACCATATTTGACTTGTTTATATCAAAAGTGCTCTGGGAGTTTTTTTTTTTTCCTTTTGATCGTATTGATTGATGATTGAGGTATAAAAATGTGCGCGGCATCGCGCTTACAGATCTTAAGAATTGAAGGCCGGGTTCACTTTGACTCGTAATGGGCGAACGAACGAAAAAAAAAAGTATTCTTTTCCTATATGTATGCGCCAGAATGGGGTGTGGTCCTTTTTTTTTTTTTTTTTTTTTTTTGAAACCAGCAGCAGCGAGAGGTAACACGCAACCCCCCAGAGTCAAAAAAAAAAAAAAAAAAAAAAAAAAACATAGCACGCCATATTGAACATTCATCCTTTTCAAAAAATAACATCAAATATAAATCAAATAATTAACAAACATTACAATAATACGGAAATTAAATTTAACTTTTATCTTAAATGAATCATTTTATATATTCATATATCATTAAAAATTGCTGGGTGATCTATCATTATACTTTTTGCTTGATATGCTATAACTAAAAATTTGTAACATTTCTAAGAAACAAGATAAAAAGACTAATTCACGTTTATATTATATTGACTATAAAAAAATCTTTTATATATTTAAATAATATCAGATAAGAGAGTTCCACCTGATTTGCTGGTCACTATATTTTTTATAGTACATAAAAATGTTTACATGGAAAAAAAAATCCTATGAATATATATATATATATATATATATATATATATATATATATATATATATATACATATATAATATATATATATATATATATATATATATATATATATATATATATATATATATATATATATATATAATATATATAAATGCCATCTAAAATGATACTCAAAACACTTAAATCTTTAATAATGGGGATACACAGAGAGGAAAAACGAAATAAATTTATTGTTATTGTATAATTTGATACCTGATTATTAATATTCTATATGAGGGTATGCAATATATAGTTGATTACAATCACAATTTAGAAAGGGGTTATACACTAATAAATATAACAAAATTTAATAGAACTCTATAACTAATTTACATTTTTAAATTATTTTATTATCAATATGACACTTTTTTCTCTGTATTAATATTATTATATAAGAAATTTCAAATTAATAATTCATAAAAAAATGTAATTTCCTTTTATAGTTTTATTTTTTTTAAACTTCCTCTCTCTCTCTCTCTCTCTCTCTCTCTCTCTCTCTCTCTCTCTCTCTCTCTCTCTCTCTCTCTCTCTCTCTCTCTCTCTCTCTCTCTCTCTCTCTCTCTCTCTCTCTCCCCTCTCTCTCTCACACACACACACACACACACATACACACACACCACATACACACACACACATTTTTTTTAAATAATATAATATGTATGAAAATGAAAATTGTTTTAAAATTTATAATTTATTTTCTTGCACTTAGATTAACACAATGTTTTGGTTCTAAACTTGTTGGGTAAAGGCATGCATATTTCATTAGATTTCAAGCCCAAGTTGAGAGTAAAGCCAAAAAGTATAGAGGGAAGAGAGAAGGCTGCTTGATTACGAAATGTGTACGTCTATGTGGTCAACTTTGAAACAGCGTGGTGTGGCTATCTCGTGAATATTCCATGACTGAGAAGAGAGCGAGAGCGAGAGAGAGAGAGAGAGAGAACTAAAATTTGAAACTGTATCTCTCTCTCTCTCTCTCTCTCTCTCTCTCTCTCTCTCTCTCTCTCTCTCTCTCTCTCTCTCTCACTCTCTACTTCACAGCATGAAATCTAACTCAAATCTATATTCAAAACAAAATATTATAATACAATATTCATACGTATGCCATAAATTTTGCAAGTTTCAAAAAACTTTCTCAAAAAATAGTTTCTGTACAAAATATCCTTATATACGGCCAGTACATTATTTTAATAAGTAAAAAATATTAAAACATTATAAATTATCAAATATAAATATTAAAATTGTATTTAAAAAAAAAGTTTAATAATGAAAACCATACATTATATGATATAATTTTTTATTTCCTAGCACATTCAATTTTAAAACATGTATAATATAAGATTGGATATAATAAATATGTATATAATGTTTGCATCAATAACAACTAAAAAGCAAATGTATATCAAGAATCAATTGAAATAATAAAATTCAAATTAAAAGTACAGTACAACAAATACACTCGCATTGTTTTATATTAATAATTCAAATGTATATAAAATGATATTTCCATATTGAGATTGTTTCAGCAGAATACAAATATGTAAATTTGTCGTTTGTAAGAATATAAATATACATAAATTTTAAATGTACAAGGCTTTATATAGTTTGACAATACTAATTAAAAAAAATATTTATAATTCTTATATTTTAATATGAATAACCTAAACCTCCCAAGTAGAATATTTTATTCGAATGTTATAATTTTTTTTCTTCTTCTTCTCCGCAGTCATTATAAATGTGCACGTATATTAAAATAAAAAAAAAAAATGATAATAGGTATATACCGACATAGCAAATTAACAGAAAGAGAAACTGCTAAATTTTTTTTTTTTGATGAAAAGTTCACACACCAATTACCGCACAAAAATAATAATTAAACTAATTAGAAGTACTATTTTTTTTTGTAATTAATAATAATAATAATTAGTGTTTATTATTTTTAGGTAATTTTTATTTAAAAATTAATAATTTGAAATGGCGATTTTTTGAAGGTGCGACCAGGTCACGTAAGGTGTCGTGACTTGAAGCACTATTCACGAAAGGGTGCGCGCGCACCCTACCTCGCACCCGCCCTGAAAACAATAAGATAAAAAAAAAAATCGTTACTTCACGAAAAATGAGAGAGAGAAAGAAAAAAAAAGTAATGGAAGTTACTTACAATAACAAGAGAAAAAAATATATACTCACATACATATAATAATACAAATTTTATTTTTGTTATATTATATTAGCACATGGTACTTTTCTCACGAATCGTTAATGGAAGTTTTGCTTTGCCGTAAAGTTTATCATTACGAGAAAATTCATGCCAACAGTAATAAAAATAATAATAAATAAATTATTATAAATAAAGTATATTATTATATATATAAAAAAAAGTTTGATTTTCTATTTCTATATATATTTTTTTCAAATGATTAGCATGAACACATGCAATCCGCAACTCAAAAAGTCATCAAATTATTTTCCTACACAGACTTTTATTATAAAATTAATGAAATAAAATATATATTATAATTTTTGACAGGAAAAAATATATAACAGTAAAGATAAAAAAAAAATTGACATCATTCAGTAATAATTTAATATTATATAATTTTATATAAATATCAAACTTTGTATTACTATATCTTTTAACCTGCATATTACAACAATATAATGTTAATAAAATTACAGTATGAAAAGTACTGTATATAGAAAATAAGCATGAAATATCATAAACAATTTGTACTGTATATTATAAAATTGAATTAGAATTATTAGTTCAGGTAATCAAAGTGAAAAAAAAAAAAAAAAAAAAAAAAAAAAGAGAGGATGAAAAATGAATAAAAAATTATGCTGTCAAAAAGAAAAAAAAAATGTTCTGATCATTTTATACTTGCATTCACGCATCATGATAAATATTGTAAAAGACCACAAACTGTGAAGCAAGCACCAAGTTAGCATTGTGTATACATACATCATGTCCTGTAGTGAGTTAGATAATACGTCATCAGCTGATTGGTTTATTATAAAGTCACGTGATTCTGACTAACATTGTTGTTAATTATTTATATGAATAAATTGTTTTATTGATTTTTAATATGACATTTTGGCTGGAATTATTAAAAATATTTGTACACCAATATGGAGTGTGATTAAATTATAAATCGATTAACCTGCAAATTGTATTATGTATATAGTAGAACGTGATCTAAAAAAAATAAAAAAATAAAAAATAAAAAAAATTATAACGTCATGAATTTCTAAAGTTGCCTACTTTACAGTTTTTAACCCCAGTTTGTAAGTGTCCATAGGTTCCAGGGACATAGTATGTTTACGAATGAAGGTCCCATTGCATAAATTTTACATTTTTGATATTTTTTTGAGGCTATAGTATCCCTTTAAAATTTAATAATAATAAATAGAAATGGATTGGTGGAAATTAAAAGACTGCGAATTATATCGACTTAAACTTTTAACAGTCAAACCTTCCATTAATTTATATCCTCACCAAAAATATATTATTTATTTATTTTTAAATTAACATGCAAATTTTGCACTTTTTATAAACAAATAATGGGCCTTATTATTTAAAACAACAGAATCTTTTGTGAAATTATAATTTTATTTATTAGAACAATATCATTAAAAATAAAATTTGTAACAGTAAAAAAAAAAATTCCCACGAAATAAATCGATCGATTGACGAGAGAGAGAGAGAGAGAGAGAGAGGTGCAGTGACTCGCGATGAAGCCATCGCTTGGTGATACCCCCTAGTGCGCACCACAACACACACACATTTATATACACACACACCGTGTATTGCAGAGTCACGATGACACGACACTAACTTGGGGGCGCCTCTCTCTCTCTCTCTCTCTCTCTCTCTCTCTCTCTCTCTCTCTCTCTCTCTCTCTCTCTCTCTCTCTCTCTCTCTCTCTCTCTCTCTCTCTCTCTCTCTCTTTCGTATCTCAAATACATACAGCTTTATCAAGACTTTATATATATTTATATACCAGAATATACACTATCAAGATCTTAACATTCATTAATTACAAAACTTTTCTTTACTCGTAACTTCAATCATCTAGTTTTATTGTTTGAGATATAGAAAAATCAAGTGGCAGCTTTTATATTTTTATAAAAATTGTCTCACCTGAACCAAAAAAAAAAAATAATAATATTAAAAAAAAATAAAAAAAATAGAGCGGTAAAATAATATGACATCTTACTTTTTTTGACCTTATGACGTCATTAATTTCAAATCAATTTTTGTAACACACCTATATTTGATGTCTTATATATTATAAATTTTTATTTTATAATTATTCCATCTTTTTTTTTATATTGTAATGATAATTTTTTCTCTAAATAAGATTCAAATCTTGTCAATCATTATTCTGAAATGTACTTAATAAAATTTCAATATGTCTAAAGTATAATTTAATTTAAAAGTAGTTGATCTAATTTCATTTATATCGATGATCATATTTAAAATATATTAATGAATTTTTTTATGCTCTCAAAAGATAAACCAAAGATATTTTTCTTTATTCTTTTTCAGAGTAAAATGAGAAATTTGAGGAGTGGCTTTGATTAAATTGGAACGAATAAAATTGTTGCAAAGTGAACAGTACCTAATTTTAAATTAAATTTAGAGGAAGTCATTATAACAATAGAATTTTCAAGACTGGAAAAAAAAACTGAAGCACTTCTGTTAGAGAATGCATGTTAGATTGAAAACATGCTCTAATACTTCAATATATGAACGATAGATTGAACTTAAATCACAGTAATTATATAACCAAAATAAAATTTATCAATAAAATTTAGTATATTTACAGTTGAAATTTTAATGATGTCCATATGCATGTAAATAAAAATAGATACTTTTTGATTTTGTTTCTTTTCTTATTCTTCTTTATTCAGCCATTGTATTATTTATAATGTATAAAAAAAAGTTAAAGAGTATATTCATAAAGATAATAACATAGTTCTAAAGCGGCTCTTAAAAAATAATAGCACTTAAAAAAACATAAGGCCATTGTGGGCACTCGACTCCAAAGCCAAGCGAGACGTATATACAGCCACGTTCGTTCGTTCATTCGTTTTTGTTTTCACAAGAGAGCGAGAGAGAGAGAGAGAGAGAGAAGAGAGAAGAGATTGAAGGCTAACGCGTGTTTGTGGCCGCTTTTGTTCTCCACTTCTTTGCAGCCAATTTAACTACAAAATGATTCTGCATTTTTACATATATATAAAACACATAATGAATATTTATATTATTATTTTTATACGATAAGATAATTTTATTTTATATATCAAAAGTAATGATGAGTTCATTTTATATTATATTTATATAGAATTTATTTTCAATGTAAATTGTATTATAAAGAATATTATAATACGACTATGATGAATTATATTATAAATAATAATTACGTATAGTAATTAATAATAAAAAAAGATTATCATATATTTTATCCTGCTGCCTTTATTTAAATCTATATTTAATTTTTATTTGTGAGGTCTAAATTTAAAATTATATAATTTTGAAACATATATATGTTAAGATTATTATTTCTTTATTAAAAATATGAAATTCCTTGAATGTTTCTTCTTTTTTTCTGAAATAGTTCTCTGCGAGTTTTACGGTCTTAAGTATAACAATATTTTATTACAAAGTTCTGTCCGCATATACTCGTATTACTTTTAATTAAAAATAATTTTTTAGTTTCATAATTAATGTTTAAATATTTTATTGAATGGTCTCATGCTTTATCATTTTCTTTTCATATATATATAATATATATATATATATTTTATCTTATGGTATACATATAAAAAAAGGAAACTTAAAAATTCTTGGGGTAAAATTTTCACTTGATTTTGCGATATTATATAAAAGTAGTGAGAAGAATGTTAAAATAGTTATAGAAAGTTCATAAAAATTTAATTGAATTATCAAGCAACGTACGAACATAATATATAAGTTGTCAATTCATTGATCAAATGTCAAGAATAAAGAAGTATCTGAAAGGTGAAATTAATGTTTTAAATCCTTATAAGGTTGGTTTTGATGATGATAATATTATTCTATGTACTTGTAAACAATGAATTATTTATGTCATTACGATGCAACTTAATTATCACAATTGAAATTTATAATAATAATAATAATAATAACAATGTATTACTAAGGCTATTGTTGTTAGTTAAACTTGTTGAGACGTTCATACAATATGAAGTAAATTGAGAAAAAGGCAAACGATACTATCATTTTGGGTACATCATTTATCACGTTTGTTGTTTTAAGACTGAAAACTTTTATATATTTTTTTTCTATTATATATATAAGGAAAAACAGTCTAGACATTTAAAAAGTAAGTAAATAATCTATAAGTCGCGACCTTTTATTTATATTATATATATATTTTTTTATCTTTTGTCCAGTAAAAATTGTATGTAAGTTGTGCACAAAAAGACGCCTCATTTTCATTATTATTTTGATGTGGGAGCGGTGTGAGATAGAAAAGACGAAGAAGAAAAAAAAAAGTTAGAAAATTTTCGTGTGTTGCACTGCGGGTCCCTAGGCTTCTCTAAAAACAGCAGGGAGTCTTGTGTGCCTGAAAAAAAAAAAAAATGAAAATCTTAAAGGTGGGATTAAAGGTAACTTCCATACCGCGCCACAGGGGCCAGCTATTAACAAGAAGCAAAAGCAATTTATGTGCCGAGCTTTGCTCATACGTTTTTTTTTCTTCTCCATCTCTCTCTCTCTCTCTCTCGTTTTTAATTTTTATTTTTAAATATATATATATATAGCTATGATACCAGATAGAAATGAAAGAGAAAAAATTACGAAAAGGTATAGTTTTATATTAACCATATGTTTTTGTCATATGACATTTTTGATTTTCATTTCTTCTTCTTCTTCTTCTTTTTTTTTTCTTTAAAGCCTATCATTTAAAATGTAACAAATGTAGTAATTACTTGATATCATTTTTGTCGTTAGTATAATATACTATGACTATGAGATAATTAATCGAACCTGTCAAATTATTGAAGCCAAGTATAATGAACAGCTCTTGTATAAGTATATATATATATATATATATATATATATATATATATATATATATATATATATATATATATATATATATATATATATAATATATATATATATATATATATTATAAAAAGAAATATACTTGTGCATATATATGCCTTTAGGTTTTTGTATCATCAAAATTAAATACAACGTCCAAGAAATTAAATGAAGAGAAAAATATTCTTTAATGACTTATGAATACATTATAATATATAAAAAGCTATATAATATACAATAATATATAATACACAATGTTGTTTATTTTCTTTTTATAAAAAATATATTTATAACGTTTATTATACAATCATTTGCTTGATTACAAAGAGGAGGTACAAAAATTTACTGTATATAATACTGCAGGAAATATCAATCGTATTTAAAAGTTCTTGATATACTTTGATTGTTATTTTTTTTTTTATAATTATGTATTACAAAAATTATTTCACATATTTCTTTTTATGCCCTACCTTTCATTGTTTTTTTTTGTTTTTTTTAAATACATATCATAGTTATTATTAAAATGGTTTATACTAATCATTTTTTATATAGAAACACGCAATATAATACGCCATTTTCATTTTAAATAATAATATTATTATATACCCTCCCTTTTATATATAATAATAATAAAAATTATATATATATATATTTTTTGTTTCTGTTTAAAATTTTAGACCACTTAATGTAATAGCAGGCTTAGCCAGGGAAACGATTTTCCACGGCTCGCCGCGTTCATCTGCCAATGAGCCTCAGGGTTTTATTTTTATATTAAGACTTTAATAAGTAAGCAGCAGCTTGAAGAGAGAGAGAGAGAGAGAAGAAAGAGAGAGAGAGAGAGAGAGAGAGAGAGAGAGAGAGAGAGAGAGAGAGAGAGAGAGAGAGAGAAAACAACAACGTTATGATATGGCCACAAGCTGCTGCAAGCCGTGTATATACATCGCGAGAACGAAAGAGAGGTTAATTGAAGTCTCGTCGAGTTTACATCGTGACTAGCCTCACCACGATGAGACACACCGGAGATCAAAATGAGAAAGAGAGAGAGAGAAAGAGAGAGAGAGAGAGAGAGAGAGAGAGAGAGAGAGAGAGAGAGAGAGAGAGAGAGAGAGAGAGAGAGAGAGAGAGAGAAGTAAAAAAAAGTTTAGTATATTAAAAGAGATTTGAACGGTCGCGAAGTATACAAACTGCATTTTCAAGTTCATAAGTTTTTTTTTCTTTTTCCTTTTTTTTTTCTATTAATAAAACAAGAAAAAATGTATAATGTTTCAAAATGGCGATTGTTTTAATATAGCTTCTTTGATCGCGAAGCTATTTATATATATATATATATATATATATATATATATATAATATATATATATATATATATATATATATATATATATATATATATATATATATATATATATATATATATATATATATATATATTATATATATATATATATATAATTTAACTTTATTCTAGTAATTTTATGACTTTTTTTATGGATACAGTTTTTTTTTTAGAGATAAGTGAATTTTGTCATATTTTTCTATCATGCAGTATGATTTTTTTTATAAACTCGAAATAAATTGAGTGAAGTTGTATTAAAACTTTAATAGAAATGAATCACGAATAAGAATAACTATATATAAACCTCAAATTCTGCGCAAATCTTGATTGAAGCACTTGAATGAAATAGCAAATATGTGATACGTTTTGAAAAAAACAAACATAAAAACAATTATATCCCCATTTAAAGTTTTTATTTTATTTAAATAACCATTGTTATCAAACAAACATATTCAATAATTTAAGCTAAAGTTATTTAAGAGGACGCGAATAAAATGACAGAATATTTCTTTGTGATACAACTTTTCTTTGTTGCTAAAAATTTGTATAAAGTCGTGTTTACAAATAACTACAATGTCGTATATTTGATTTCATTTCTCAAATAAAATTCTCTTTTTTATTATTCTTTGAGGTCTGACTTGAAACTCATAGAAAGAGAGAGAGAGAGAGAGAGAGAGAGAGAGAGAGAGAGAGAGAGAGAGAGAGAGAGAGAGAGAGAGAGAGAGAGAGAGAGAGAGAGAGATTTTCCTCCATAAGTCTTGACCATACAGGAAAAATGTTATTACGCCACCACCTGATATTATTTGAAACGTTTATTTTTTTATATAAACGTGAGCTAAGCTGTTATATAAACGTTTTTTCTTCGTCTTCTTTTCTTTTGCCTTTTCTTACTCAAAAGCTATAATCCAATAAGAACTTCACAAACATAACAAAACTAGAATTTTGTACGCCAAAAAAGATCTTCATGCTCTTTTTATTTTTCTCTCTTTCTCTCCCTCTTCAATATTATTACATATAAAACATTTTTATCAAAGCCTTATGATCACGAAAAAAAAATGTAGTCCCATGTTTAAATTTTTACCTTCTTCTTCTTCTTCTTCTTCTTCTTCTTTTTTATTATTATTATTTTTTATTTTTACCTGCTTATGTATAAGATCAAGAAACCATAGCTATGCAAGAAACCTTTGGCCTTTTTAAGATGTCGTTATGTGAATAGTTCAGAATAAAATGTTTTTTAAAGGGATCTTGACTAGAGAGAGAGAGAGAGAGAGAGAGAGAGAGAGAGAGAGAGACTATATATGTGTATGTGGAATATCTCTGACTTGTCTTTGTTAGTGCAGATATTATTATATACCTGTGATGGAAAGTTGCATGAACGACGACTCAACGAGAGTATGCGTAGCTAATGGTGCGAGGAGGTGCTGGAGAGAAATAGAGAGAAGAGAGAGAGAGAGAGAGAGAGAGAACAGGTGCCGCCGAGGTGGTAGTGGTGCGGGGGTCACGGCCTCGCAAGACTTTTGCGCGGACCAAACAAAAACGCCACGGTGGGAAAACTTCGTGTTCCATTACAGACGTTTTTGCTTTTTATTATTATTATTATTTTTTGGCGTCGACTAGACTTTTTTTTATTCACAACACTGAGAAAGAAAATTTTGTTTAAAAAAAACCAGGTTCAGTTTTAATTAAATTTAAAAAAAGAAAAAAGAAAAAAAAGAACTTAATGATAATTCAAAATAATGCATTAAAATTATTTTCAATGGAAATGGCACTTCAAAAAAAAAAAAAAAAAAAAAAAAAAAAAAAAAGTTGTGATGTATACTTGCATGGAGAAGGAGAAGCATGATTGTAATTGATGTATATGAAAATCTCAAGTGTGAAAATAAGAATAATAAAATTGTAGCTACTTATAATGCAGTACTTATAGCTGTTTAAATCATATAAGTAATATTTTATATTTTCAATGACAAGAAGAATGCTAAACATTAGTTAAGTTTCTTGGAAGGGGAACAAAGATAAATTAATTGTATAGTGTAAATTTAAGTGATAGATATAATACTATATGTATATATTTATATTTATGATTAGTGGTGGGAATTCTAAAAAAAAAAGTTATTGATTTGATATATTGGCACTCTATTTTAGTTGAATTTTTTTTATATTTAATTCTTACCTTTCAGACAATTCAATGCATCATATTATTCTGTACAGACGATATGATAAAAAAATTTGATTTCCTTATTGAAATATACCATGATAATATTACATGAATTGAAATCTCAACCCAAAATTGCACTATCAGAAAATATATGTATTTTTTTTCAAGTGTGTGTATTTTTACGTGTGAAGAATTTAAAATATGAAAATATTTACTGTACTGTATTGTGGAAATATGTATGGAGAACTTTTAAAGAAAGGCTTATAAATTCGTAAGTCTGTTTTAAAGAACATATTATAAGAAAGTTATATATATTATATAAGTCTACATAATAGTTATAACAAAAAAAGGCAATGGTTCAAAAAAAATTCTACATGCTAAGCTCGCTTTTTAATTATTATTTTTTTTTTTACACGGCCAAAAATAAATAAGTAATACTTACACGTGCGTTAGCCTTACAACATTTATTCATTGTAACTTATTTTACACTGCATTAATGCATAAATATTGGCTTCGTATACATATAGCATGCTATTCCAATTTAGCAACATTTATACTGCTATATAATAACATAGCATAACATAATAACATACGTAAATCTTTCTTTCAGTGTAGGGAAATGAACTGCACTTAAGAATGTTAAGTAGTGATTATCTATAAAGCTCATGCATAATTTTATTAAAAAAAAAACTTCAAAGTTAAAAACCATTCGGAAATTTATTGAGCCATGGCATCCAACGCATTTAGTCTAGGAGATATCAAATAAGCTTTTATAATATAATTTTTTCCAGTGTTATAAGGTTAATAATAAAGCTGCACCTCATCTACTAAATGGCGTCATCACTCAATGTAGATTCCTATTTTTTTTTAAATCAAAAATATTTTCTCTTCATGTTTATTTTAACACGTATGTATCAAAAGGTCACCATGGATCATATTATACTGTAAAATAATAAATATATACATAAAATTAAAAACAAAAAAACAAAACAGAGAAATTATTTATTCAAAAAAATAAAAATTCTCAATTACATTTTCTTTAATATTATACTTCTTTCTCTTTTGTATATATATACATGAATAATTAATTAGATTTTTGTATGTATAATTAGTATATAATTAAGATAAAAGAAAAAAAAAAAACATGATGAGAAAAATATCTATTTATTTTTGAATGAAAAATTTTATTATATAAAGAATAAACATGTATGTTTCGTGTGAATATTAAGATAATATCACAAAATTGTATATTATTTAATATGCATCCATTCTATTACCCGGGCGTTTCCTGCAATGTAATTCTTTTGTTATTTTTATTATTTTATATCTTGTATGCTTCTGGAGTGCGGGGGCGATGATTGACATTTGCTGGCGGCTCGCGTGCTTCACTGGTCACGTGATCTTCATGCAGATATTCGTTTTATGTCATTTTATACAGTCATCATAATTATTGAAATTACCATACATTTTCATTCAAATAACAGACCTTGTGTTATAATAACAAAATGTATAATATGTTTCTCATATATATGACAACTTTTATGACGTAATATTTTTATATTCTGAAAGTATTATTAAAGTGTAATTACTTAAAAAATATGTAACTATATGTATACGTTCATCCCTTACTTCTTAGCAGTGTGAATACTGTATTAAAATTATTTTAAATGCATTTAATTTTTAAACTTGCTCTTCACAAATTATGATGCACGTAGAACATGCTGGTTTATAACATAATATTTGTTTTTGGGTGTCCATTTTTTTAGTATGTTGTAAAATACAAGAGTGACCTTTCAGTGGAGTTTTACTTATTTTATTGTTGCGTGAAAAGTAACTTTGCAGTACAGCAAAGTTGAGCCAACATATAGTTATAGCTTTTCAGTCTTTTGTCTTTCCGTTTGCTCGATTGTTGCTTTTGCATTTATAAACAAAGTATAATATTAAGTTAAAGACTATTTGGAGTGTTTATACTTTGTTTTAGTAAAATGTTCTTTTGAAAAATCGTTTTTATTCCTACTTTTTTTTAAATCGTATATGCAGTCAGTCTATAACTCTTTGTTATATATTGAATAAAATGCGTGTCCGAGGCAAATATAATTTTTTAATTTTATTCTGTCACCTTTTATGTAAATATTATCACGTATTTACAGTGTTGTAGTCGATCGATCAAATTTCGATCCGATCACGATCCGATCACGATCATTTGATCGGATCGTGATCGGATCGACCCATTTTATAAAAAAATGATCGTGATCGGATTTCGATCACATTTAGGGCTGTGATCGAACGTTTTTTCGATCCGATCATCATGTTTCATACTTTAGTTTTTACAACCATATAGGTATTTTTCTTTCTTTTTGTCTTCTTCTTTTTTTTTTCTCCTTTTTTTTATTCATTATAATAAAGCAAAAAGTCAAAGTCCAAAATAGAAAAGAATTTAAAAGTACAGTACAGGCAGTACTCTGCTAGCAGCTGCTAGGTAGATATTGAGATGTTATCTACTTTAGCTAAAAGGTATCACAAAACAAAACAATGAAAGCAAAAATGAAAGAAATAAAAGAAAAATAGCAAATACCTGACTCTGAGCTATATAAGCTTCTATAGGCTTTCTAGGAAAGAAATTATTATATCAATAGTGTGTCTGTGTCACCAAAGATTTTTTTTTTTTTTTTTTTTTTATGGACATGACATTAAAGGCGGTAAATAAGTTTTGTTTAAAATGAATTCTTGACGTGTTATTTTGTTCATATATTCAAGTAACAGAATTTTTTTCTGCATTGAAAGATTGTCAATTTTATTTTAACACAATACATTTCTTGTATGAGTTTTAGAGGTGACTTTATAACCAATCGAAAAATTTTAAGTGCTTTTTACACTAATGATTTTTTCCACGAAATTTTGATGTATTAAAAAACCGCGGTGAGGGGAAATTTTTTCTGAAATAAACACGAGGGGGTTGCTTTGATTAGTGGGGATGAAGACACACAGTACTGTACATAGGATAATTTTTTGGACCTCCATCCAGACACCAGTCATTTTTGATCTGTACGTTCTCGCAGGTGTCACGAGATAAGAAAGCAGGCAAAAGTGTATTTTTTATTTTTTTTTTACATATTTACATAAAGTTGGAAAGAGCTTAGTATTCAGTGTTTGTATTTAATTATCGTGCAAAAATAAACCGAATAACGTCGTATAGCCTTTAAATCTGTTGCAGCAAATCTAATAAAACATCTAAAGGTAAGAACTAACAATTATGTAACACATTTTTTTATTAAAAAAATTTTTACACGGAAATATGAATATAAAAATATTTTTAAGTATAATGTATTATTACAGTATAATTTCCTTTTTTTTTTTTTTCATAATTATTATAATTTACAAGTTCTTACATACCTACATTTATTATTGAAAACGATCGAAAATTTTCGATCAAATGATAGTCGATCAGATCGGATTGTGATCGGATAGTCTCGAGTTTTGAAGATCGTGATAGAGATCGGATCGAGCTACATCTCAATTGATCGGATCGTGATCGGATCGAAAAAAGGGCGATCGACTACAACACTGCGTATTTATATATATGTTGGCAACCATTGCCGAATTCGCTCATTGGCCGAAATAGGTGACCACGTCGCAGCGTGGCAATGCAATTTTGCCAAGATCCGAAATTCAGCACTTGTGCATCGTAATGTTGACCATAGACAATTTTTTTTGTCAAATTTAATAAGAAATCATTTTTATAAATTTATAAATATTTTAATTAACTGAAAACCATAACATAAAATGGTGTGTTATAATAATAAAAAAATATATGATATTATTCATATACTTATACCGAATATCGTAACCTGCGTATTAAACATTTTGACTACGCTGCAGCGTGGCAATTATCAAAAACCACTCCACGAACTGGCTAAAATGTATTTGCAAAAAATTTGGTATTTGTTAAAAACCACTCCGCAACGTGGTCAAAATTACGATGCATTTCGGATCTTGGCAAAAATGCATTGCCACGCCGTGACGTGGTCACTTATTTCGGCCAATGAGCGAATTCGGCAATGGTTGCCAACATATATATATATATATATATATATAAAGAGACATGCACTTTATTTAAGTCTCCATAATGTATTCTTTCCATAAAGTATCCCCGCACCTCCATAATATCATAACCTTATTATTTACTTTCTGGGACAATATGACGTGCACACACACACACATTTGCAGTCACTTGAAAGATCTTGCATTTTACTTCAAATCACAAAACAACTCTGACTTATTATATTATTTTTGTAAACAATATCTATATAATCACAATAGCGTAAATATTTATATAGTTAACATAGAAATCATCCAGCCTTATTTCCACCACCACCATCAACAATAATTGTTATTAATAATAAAAATAATGAAAAGAATCATTGAAATAATTGTTGTCACACATCTTAAAAAACAACAAAAGAAATTTATATAATATAAAAAAAGTTTTCTTCTTCTATTATTATTATCATAATATATAATTGTATTAAATACAAAATAGTATATAAGTATAGTTACATGCTTTAAAATAGTCATTAATTATATTGGGGTTTGAATGAAGTAGTATTAATATATTATATATATATAGAGTGTGCTGTAATTTGATTCATGCATCAGAGAACGCTGTAAAGAGACTCTTATATAGACTCATTGTTATTTGTATGGGCTTTTATTATTATTTTTCTCTTTTTTTAGATTGACAGCTAAACGAGCAAAAGCTAAACAGCATGCAGCCTATATAATATTAAAAAAAAATAGTGCTTTTTTTTTTTTTTTTTTTTTTTTTTAAACACAGCAAGCATCCAATTTAATTTGCTGACTACTTTATTGTGTCACGATAGTATTATATGTGTATTCAGTGTGTGTAATTGCACTTTCACGCTCGCATACTCAATATAATATAGACTAATCATTTGATTGATTTTGATGTTCATTTTTTTATTATTATTATTATTTATATTTTATATCTCAATTATTATAGTTTGAAAAGCATATAAATTTATTATTATATATATATATATATAAAATAAAAGGTTTCAAGTAATGTTATTTTTATTAAAATTTATTTATATTGAAAATAAATACATTTTATTTGTTATTCATTGATATTATATGGTAATCTTTCTAACAGAATATTTATGAAATTTAGTTACTGTATATGTTATTTTAATTTTTAATTACAGTTTTTAAATATATTATTCAAGGCTTTCAATATTTATCTTTCACCAAAATGGCAGCTATATATACACGCGCATATATATATATATATATATATATATATATATATATATATATATATATATATATATATATATATATATTTTAAATAGAAAGATAAATATTTACAAGGTCAGAGATGGACTGTAATTATAAACAATTAAACAAAATTATCATTTTTCTATATTTACAATTATGTAAGAGAAATATTATTTTAAACTTTCAGTAGCACTATATAGATTTATTTATTAGAAATCATTGAGTATGAAGTTTTTAATTTTCATTCAACAGGAGAGAGAGAGAGAGAGAGAGAGAGAGAGAGAGAGAGAGAGAAAGAAAGAGTGGTCTTTAAATTTAGGTTTTGATCATTTATCATTCTTTAACAACACTTCTTATATGAGAGTATATGTGTGTGTGTGTGTGTGTGTGTAAATGAACAGTATATTAACAAAGTAAAAAGATTCAGGTATGCAATTTCTATATACTTTTTGCAATCTATATACATTTTATCTGACATTATCAAATTGAATGTGTATTTATTATAATGTAAATTATATAGAACTTAATACTAATGACTTTAAGTTTTATAATTAGAGCACCACATAATCTTATTATATATCTCTATATAAATAATAAAATGTATGTATGATTTCTTTCTTAGATTTAATAGTGGAAAAAAAAAAGAAGTTAAGTTTGCAAAGATTTTTTTTTTCTTTTCAGAAACGATATATACGTAAAGGTCAGAAGAATATATATATATATATATATATATATATATATATGATGGACACCATTATGTTTTGAGGCATATAATAACATGTAGTTAATTTATGGAAAACCTTATGTTATGTTGATGAGATTTCTTTTTTGTATTGAGGAGAGGGAGAGAGCAAGGACTCTTAAAAAAAAAAAAAAAAAAAAGTTTGATGGAAATCTCACCAACCGGCAAAAGCAACGTTCAAGTAATTGCAGGGCGCGGCAACTCGCGGTAACGGCGAACACATATTACTACTATAACCAACTCGTGGCTATTGGTCAGACATCAAACTATACTAAGATTTGATTGGTTGATAAACAACTTTAACGCCGCGAGATATATTCTCTAATAAGCAGTTTGGCGTCATGTATAAAAAAAAAATTTATATATTATATACATGATGTTATTGAAGTATTGAAAACATTTTTTTTTAATCATATATTCAAGATCATAACTTTTAATAACTTTAAAATATTCAAAAGATTGGATTAGAAATGATTTTATTTTATTTTTAATCCTGTATATTTTTAAAATGAGGTATTATTTTTTATAATATAATATTAGATTAGATTATTGAATAATTGTAAAGTAAAAAGGTAGCTACTTTTCAAAAGATTAAATCTGTTATTTTTTTTTCTTCTTCTTTAAAGAATAATAAATTTATAGATCATATTATTTTTCTTTCTTCTCGTTGTCTGAAAGAGTTATTTATTTGTAATATTATTATGTATAAGTCTCATTTGTTTTGTCTTTATAATAATTAATCAACAATAATAAGTCAGCTCAGCTGACTCTCTGCTTACTGTGCGAAACAAAGCAATAAGGTTGAAAATATTATATGATTTATAATTATAAATGAACTTTATTTACAAATTTGAATGTCTATAGTTTAGTTATATAGTATTATGTTTTTGGTGTGTAAATAAACTACTAATATCCGGCCTTCATCATCACTCTTTTAGAGCACACCAAAAAAAAAAAAAAAAAAAAACTTTATTGTAATTAATATTATTTTTAAAATGTTGCCTTTCTTTTAAAGATTCTCTATTTTTTTTAAAGCTAAATCTCTTACAGTACGCCTCATTATTATATAGGGTGT
>OX439129.1:33989026-34046526 GCA_949318235.1 Ecdyonurus torrentis | reverse complement strand
AAACTTAACTGATTTTTTTAGACATTTATATGCTTTAGATAACCATTTCATTCTAAATCGATGTTATAGCTAAATTTTGCTTTAAATATATACTGTAAATATACATACTATACACAAAGTATTTGAAAAGGCTATGAATTTTTAAAGATACCTTTTTTATATTCTTAAGTCTGATGCAGGATGAATATAAAAGATCAAAATAATGGAGGCTGTGCTACGACTTTTGCTGGACCGGTTACTTCATCTTGTATTGAAGAATCATCAAAGTAGACCTTTTGTAAATCTCAACCCTGGCGTCAGGTTTTTTTTTTTTTTTTTTTTTTAATGACAAAAAGACTCCAACTTCTTAATATATTTTTCTTCTTTATATTTAACCTTTAACCTTATATATAAAATATGTGAGTATAAAAAAAAATACATTAACTTATAATTTTTTAAAGCTAGAAGTGGAAGAATTTTTGTATAATACAGGTAGTAAGATATACATATTTTTTTAGTCTTTAATTTTTAAAACTTTGGCATGGTAAATTTATTTAAATATATACAAAAATCATGTTTTTCAATAGTATATTAAAATTAGTTTCATAATAAAAATTGTTGTATATTACAAAAAGAATAATAATATCAATAATATATCTGTCTATACGTTTTGTGAATGTTATGAATTTATAAATTATTATTATTTTTAAATATAATAAGGAAAAAAAACAACTTAAATAGTTTTAAAATAACTATACATAGCAGACAAAAAAAAATTCTTATATAGCTTCAAATAAATATTGATTTGAAATAGTTTGAAAGCCTTATAACGTTACAGATTTTCTTGCAGTCATGTTTTAAATTTACTTTATTTAGATTTAATCTAACATGGAGAAAAGGTGTGATTTTTTTTCATACTTGGAATATTTTTTTTCAGTATCAAATGTTTTTTTTTTTTTTCTTTGAGATCGTAAAATCAAGAGGATCACGACATAATAAACAATCATGTATACTCCTCACAGTGGAGGATTCAGTTTCAACAGGATTCTATATTTTCTCTTAAGAAAAATAACAAGAAAAAAATTTCGAAAAAAATAAATAAAATTCCAGACAAAAAAAATATATATATATATATATATTATTACATTAAATTTTTCTTTCTTTCTTTTTTATAACATATAGTTTAGGCTACTTGATTTTAATAATATTAAAATTTAATTTATTACGTAGTTACTTACCTCGATGTTTGTGGTTTTACGTAATGTGAAAAACGTGAGGTGTTACATACGTGACTTTGCACGTGGATACACGTTTTATTTACATTAAAAAAAATAAAAAGTATTTTAGGAAATTACAGGAAACCATCAAATTTATGAACTTAAAGGTATACATATATATATATGAAAGAAAAGAAATAAATGAGGTAGAATTAAATTTAGTAATTTCTAAACTCATTTTGTTTTACAATAATTTTGTTTAAACCTTGAGGTTTACAATATATGAACTGTGTATATGTATACCACGTATATAAAAATTAAAAATAAAATTTATCCTTGTATAAATAAAGAAAAAAAAGTTAACATTATATGATATTGGTTTTTAAGTCGATACATGATTTTTTTTTTAAATATAAATAATATTCAAACGATAGGTTGTGTACAGTTATATTATACATCCAAAAAGGACATCTTCATCTTAAATCATGTATTATTGCATGTAACATCATAAGATTGAGTATAATCTATAAGCAGTTTTTTTTAAAGTTGTTAAAGAGAAAGCTAAAAATATAATATATATTTTATTTATATATATATAAAAAAAAAGGATTTATTTTGAAAGAGGTAGATGACATTTTGTGTGACAAGTGTTCAGACAAGTGCATCATCCATGTATAAGGTGCAGTATATAACCTTGCAGTTAAAATGCACAGGATATGCAATTAATTTTATAATATATATATATTATAATAAAGTGAATGAGTGAAATAATAATAATACGCGTGCGTGGGATTCCATACCGATATATACTTCCTCCCTATTTCGTTTTGTAAACTCATTAGTCATATTTTTGACTCCGTGTGAGTTCAGTCAGATGTGTAGAACAATTTTACTTTTTTTCTTTTAATAATATATAATGTTTCAATAAAAAATTATAATGAATGGTCATTATATTATAGTTTTTTTTATGAGAAAATTACAAAATAATAATTTCATTGTTGTTTATAAAATATGTTTACAAGTTCTTTGGGACTCACTTATAATATATATATATATATATATATATATATATATATATATATATATATATATATATATATATATATATATATGTATATATATATTGTCATAATGGTGTGAAACTAAAGTACACATAAATTATATGCAATTTCTTGGTATTTCTACTTAAATAATTGAATACAAAGTAAAAATTAATTATTTAAATTGGCATTGTATATACTTTATAGTTTTATATAATGATAATTTATCCATATTTCTTTTACTTATATATTATATTTTTTTGATTTAGTGAAGATTGTAGAAAAAAAAACACAGAAGAATAGCAGGAGGCGTCAGTGGCATTACTGCATGCGGTGAAACACCATGTATCTGTGCACTTCACTTGCCGCAATTTGATCTGCAAGATCCGGGAGTGAAGCAAGTATATTATTATTATACAGAACAGACTAAACTGCATATAGCCGCAATTGAGAATGCATACTGAGCATGCATTACGTGGTTAACTTTAATGCCAACATCAACATGATTTATTTATTCAAATTCATCTCAATTATCAGCCAATATTATATAGTTTTGTATGCCAGATTTTTATATTGTTATTATATGGTCGTTTATTGCAAAAAAAAATTTAAAATGAAGACTTTTCAACAATTTTAATGTTCTTCTCTGTTACACGATTTCTTCTTCTTCTTATGATTTTTGTTAACACCACATTCATTGATGTGGGAGGCTTACGTTACGCATGCATCCAGAGGCCAAGATGTATGCACTCTGTTACCATCCAGCTTTGTGACAATTTAGCTTGAGGGCTAATTTGATGTGATTTGTGACAAAAGTCTCTCTGCCCTCTCTATTATATTTATAGGGTCACGACCTTTCGTTGGGCGCTAGGACACTATATTCGCGAGCTCTATAAAGCTGGATGCCTACAAAAATAAAAGCAATTAAAGGTGGGGTGACTTTTGCCTGCCACACTAATATACCTCGGCCACCCCCATCCGTAAACGTGAGGGGCTCCCATAGGATTAAAGCCCATCCCCACACCTATAGATCCTCTCCTGGACTTGGACGGACATGCGACCCCGGGCCCTGGAACCAAGCAGACTAGAGGCTGGATTATTATATATTATATTATTATTATGAGCAGTGATATATCAACTTATAGAAACCTGTAATATGATACTCTGTTTTGAAATCTAGCTGTTGATTTTTCAATATAAATATTTTATAACGAATCTTCCACTTGAACAGAAAATTTTGATCCCAACTCCATAAAACTATGAAATTGATGTATGTGTATACATTTACAACTCACTCAGAATTTGAATAAAATATTGATTAAATTCATAATATTATTGTATGTATGTGTCGTTAGATATGAATGAGACTTTTTATTATTATTATTATTATTATTATTATATATGTTTTTTTTTAAGGATCAATTTTCATATTTTTAAATCTTATTTCTTAGTTTTTAATAAAATAAACATTTTGACTTGATAATTACATGCAATGATTAAAAAATTAAATTTCTAACTCATTATACTTATCAGGCAAACAGATTTGTCACAATTTATTCCCAGCATATACATGCAAAACCTCAACTTCAAAACCTAAAAATTTCAATACCATAAATATACAAAGTTATTTCAATTGTTAATATTACAACAAATCAGACACGGTATTTGTAAACTTTTTTGAAATATTAATAAGCTTGTTTCATTGTTTTTTGTATTGAGTAAAATTCATATCACAATATTATATTATATATAAAAATAAACTTATTGTTAAAATTATAATATTATACAGGTGTATGAATAACAATACAAATAAATATAATAATAAATAAATTATTTATAGAAGTAAAGAGGAAATATGATAATATTTTATTGTATATATATATATATATATATATATATATATATATATATATATATATATATATATATATATATATATATATATATATATATATATATATAATATAATATATTTGTGTTGTGTTGGTATTTTGCTTGATTTAATTTGAAAATTTATATCATCCCCCTCTTCTCTCTCTCTATTATATATTGTATGTATAATAATATATACTTATTTTCATTTCATGTTTATGTCAGTTTTGATGTGAGAGTTTAGTAGCCGTTTTATTGTGAACATTTCAAGCGAAGGGAAGCCAAAAAGCAAAAGCAGCAGGGTCGGCAAAATCTATTGTTCAGGGATTGCGAGAGATGACATTCCAAGTTAGTCAGCAACATACCGAGAATACTCTCATACTATCCACTGACATCCCAAATAAAATTCTACAAACGATACGAGATACACAATTTTTTCTCTCTCTCTCTCTCTGTATCTCTCTGTATCTTTTTTTTTTTTTTTTTTTCGTTCTCTCTATATATCACGTGCTCTATATATTTTGATGAAAAGAGTGACAAGTGAGCATCACATACCAAACTTCTTAACCACACCTAATCTAACCACTTTTTGTTGTTTTATTATTATTTTTTTCTTAGAAAAACACATAATTTTTATATAATGTTGATATTTAAAAATATAACTTAGATTGTGCTAAAAAAAATTTTTCACTAAAAAAAAAAAGAGTTAAGTTTACAACAAGTTATATATAAAAGAAAACAATAACGTAAATTTGATCTTTTATACAAACAAAGACGTTTATAGCTTATATTGGAGTTAAAGGAAAAAAAAAGTTACTTTGGTCGAAGCTTTTATTCAATTAGAGACAGATTTATTAACAATGGTCTACTGCACTGTAATATGATATTATCAGCTAAGGCAAGAATTTTTGCAGACGAAAACCTCGTCGTCTCAGACGACAAGATATATATATATATATATATATATATATATATATAAAGTAGTATTTTGTTTATGTAATATAACTAGTTTCTATTTAATATAGCTTTTCAAAATAAAAGAAACACACACGCACACATAATATATGAAAGAAAGAAAAAGAATTGATTGTATTGCTGCAAATTTAGTTTAAGCTTTTTAAACTTATTTAATTTTAGTTTATATAAACTATAATATTATAGGTGTTTATTATTTTATTTAATTATAAATTAAAGGTCGTATCACACAACCCATATACTGATAATTTATTTATTAATAATTATGAATTTTTATGCTACATTTAAATATACTGACAATGTTAATATTATATTAATATTATGGACCGACTAAAAACAAACAAACAATATTTAAATTTAAAAAAAAACTACAAAATTGAAATGGTAAATATATTTAATTTAAAATACATGTTCAAATTTTTTTTAATTAATATTGATTTAATTTAGATTTTTTTTAAAATTGTTTACCAAAGGAAAGGAAAACTACTTGTACTAAATAATAATATTAAGGGAACTGTCCACGAACTAGGAGAAACAAAAATAAGAACTCCAACAGCGGATAGTATCAAGTATCCCCATATACTCATTAGGGGTTGAAATCCAAAACTTGGAACTACACATATTAGCAAAAATAAAATTGTATAAATTACAGGAAGATATTTAATTGTAGTTTCTATAAAATTCTCTATTGTAGTGTAAAATGAGGCATCATTCTCTTGTGCTAATTCTACTACTTCTTCTTCTTTTTCTACGTTGCTCTTTTCATTATCTACTTCTTTTAGTTCTAATTCATCAGTTGCCTCCTCAACATTAATTATCTGCTCTTCAAGTAAACTTGATTGTTCTGAATTATTTATCTCTTCATCAGAAAGAACTGGAATAGGAGAAGAGGGAGGGGAAGGAGAAGGAGCAGGAGAAGAGGGAGGAGAAGGAGAAGAGGGAGGAGGAGAAGGAGAAGGGGGTGGTTGATGTAAAATTTCAAGTTCGTCAATTAATTTTAATTTCTCTTTTTCACTTGATTCTAATTGTATTTTTAAATTAGAAATTAATGATTTTTCTTCATTTAATGATTCATTAATTTCTTTATTTTTTGTTTCTAATTCTTCTTTTTCTTTTAATAATTCATTTAATTTAATTTCTAATGATTTACTGTTTGTTCTTTCAACTTCAATTTCTTCATCTAGATTTCTTTTAGTGTCCGATTTATTTTTCATTTCTATTTGTAATTCTTCTTTTTCTTGTAATAATTCATTTAATTTAATTTCCAATGATTTACTAATTTTTCTTTCAACTTCAATTTCTGCATCTGAATTTCTTTTAGTGTCCATTAAAACTTTTTTATTTTCATCTAAAGACAATCGCAATGCATTAATCTCCTCGTCTTTAGTTGTATCTGCTAATTGTATCTGAGCTTCTAAGATTTGAGATTGTAACTCAGAAATTTTGTGCTCATTTTCTTTCTTAATCATCAACATACTTTGTTGAGTTTCGTCAATTTCTATTTTTATCTCTTTATATTTTTCATTTAATTGAAGAATTTCTTCATTAAGTTCGTCGATTTCTCGCTTTTTTGCTTCTAACTGAGTATTTATATCATCAATTTGTTCATTTTTCTGTAATTCTAATTCTTTTAATAATTCTTCAATTTTTTGTATCTCCCTCATTGCTAGATTTACATTGTTATTTTTAATAAATATTTCTTTTTCCAATTTTACTTGAATTGCTTGATATTTTAATTCATCTCCAATATTTTCAGCATCAAGCTCAATCAATAATTCTTCAATAATTTGAGTTTCATTAATAGATTTTTTAATAATATCATCTTTATTATGTAACTCTAATTTTAATTTAGATATTTCTGTATTGAATAATTGGTACTGAAATTCTAAATCATGTTTAAGTTCTTCATATTTTTTAATTTCTTGTACTAAAATACTTTCATAAGTTTGTTTTAATTTTATATATTCTATCTCAGTTTCTTCTATTTTTTGTTTTAATTTAATAATTTCTTCTTCTTTGATTTTAGATAAATTTTGTTTGTCTTGTATTGCTTGATCACATTGCTTTAAGTAACTACTGTATCTACATTTTAAGTTGGTCACTGTTTCTTCTTTAACAAATGTTGAAAGATCGACGTCATGTTGGTAGCGTCTCGTACCAAAAGGGTCAATGTAGGTCGAAGCATTCACTTCTCGTTTAACTGTAGACAAACTTAAAAATGTTGTACGTCTAAAATTCATATTGAATTTTTATTTATATATATAATAAATTATTTGATTTTTACAAAACTAAATTGTATAGTATAATTATTTATATAAAAATATATTTTAAAAATTATTCTTTCTTTTCTAGAAAACTAAAAAAAAAAAATAATAATAATAATAATAAAGAGTATTGTTGAACAGTTGTTTGAAATTTAACGTAATTTTGTGGTTAGTTTGACAACAATGCAATTGTTGTTATGTAATCGGAGTGCACATGACACGCACTGGCTGATTTTCAATGCGGAATTATTATTATTATTAACAATGAATGTCAATTTTAATGTAAGCACCTAGGTATTTTCGCTACATTACTCGCACATATAATGTTTATTCCATTGTTCTCTATAATTTTACGTTTGCCTTATTTCAAGCAGTATTTTTTTTTTTTTTTTTTTGAAAAAGTTCATCAATTTAAAATATCTTTTTATTTTACTTGACATAATGAATAATTTATTTTGATTATAAAAACTTTGATTGTACAGTGTGTTTAATTTTTGTTTTAAACATATTAAATTATCAACTTTATTTGATAGTGAACAAAAAAAATTAATGTTTTCTTTTCTTAGATAAAAAAAATATATGAAATGAAGCAACTTAATTTTGTGCAAATAATTGAGTTAAAATATTATACTTGAGAGAATAATTACATTTAAAAATGATTTAAAACATTTATATTTCAATGCAATTTTATCGCATCTTTTGCAACATACTTACATATGATGAAATATTTTATAGTTCTTATACTTATTACTTAGTAAATCAAATAAAAGTATATATAAGAGAATAAAAAAAAAGTTACCTTAAATCTTGATTTACAAATAAAAAGACGAACAATCGAGATTAAAACGTTTATTTTGTGTATATAAACCAAATTATGCTTGTTGAAATTCTTCTGAACCACATTTTTCTTATTTTCAATGTTAGTTTTTTTTTATATATATATTTATTTTAAAAAGTTTAGAATTTGAAATTTATTCTCGTATAGGATACATTAACTTGTCAGCCGCGATACACGTCAAACTTGGTAATTTTTTTTATGCTTATATATTTTTTTGGATGAAAATGATGAAATAATAAAAAATTCCTTTTAAATGAGTGATTTTTCCAAGAACTATTATTTAACGTACGTGTACGTACACAGAGTATATAGGAAGTCAAAAATTATTTTGAAACACATGTAATGATAAGCTATATAATATAATAATGCTGTAATTATAATATATTGTATAGTGACAAATATTTTGCACTTATGACATGATTAATTTATTATTTTACATACCTATAGATGTAGCCTACTTTTTACTGGCATAATATATTTATAATTAAAGAATTAACGTAAATATTAAATAATATATTCAAGATTGTGATTCTTATGTTTCTTTTAAAAGAATGGTCCAGAGATATCTGCTTGATATGTTTTATAGTGTTGCTGATTTTCTTGCATGTAATAACGTAAAGTATAACTAGCCTAAGTTTTTCTATATTTTTTTAATATCTTGTATAACAAACAGTGATTCCACATGTTATTATAGTGTTGATGTATTTTGTGTTATTTTACTTGTTCTACTCTGTAATAAAGACATAGAACGTAATAAAATCTTATATCTTAATAATAATTAAAAAAAAAAAAAAAAAAAAAGCGAAGTAAAAAAACAATATAAATATGTATATGAAAAATAACATTTCAGTCAAATTTTTGGTCGGTGGAAAGGGTGCAAGAAAGGCATTAATAAATACGACTACCACAGAGGTTGTATCTATGTGACACTTACATCCAAGATACAGCAAAGCCATAGTCATTTTAAGCATACTAAATAGTATTTTGTTCAATTAAATAACTATAAGGTTAAGTATTAATATTTTTTTAGTTTCAGTTTCTTTATTGATCATAATACTAATTGGTACACACATATTGATTACAAAAATATTTATGCAGGAATACAATATATTTCATAATAGTTTCAATCATCATAAATATTATTAGGAATATATTCTTAAAATATTTCATAAAATTTAAATTATATTTTGCTAAAAACACATTTCAATAATTATGGTAAAACATTTTCACAATTAAAATATAGTCATGTGATAATTTTTCATTTTATTTGTTTTATCAGATATACTTATATTATTATCAAAATTAATATTAATAAATCTAATATTTAGTATTATATTATTAGAAGTAGAAGGAATAAAATGCATGTTAGAGCAAAGTTCATAGATACGTATTCTTTACCATAACATCGTCATTGAGTTTCTATAGAATATTGTTGATGCATATATTGATAAAGTCATAGTAATCTCGTATCTCAGATTTTGATGTTTTCAAATTAATAGTATAGTATACTGTAGCTCAGGAAAAAAAATACAAAAAATTAACTTTTATTTTATCCTAAGGCACATGCGTGTCACACATTATTTCAGCTCAGTTTTAAAAATTTCAAGCTGATGGTGTCTTTGTAATTAACTAATTAGTAACAAAAAATGACATTTTTTGTGTAATTTTGAAAACAGATTTTATCGATATATATCCGATGTCCAAAGTTGAGTTGAATGCACATTTTGTCGTATTCGACTGATATAGAAAAGATATCGTCGGTCACGATATCAAGCTAGTTGCATTTGCTTTGCTGTGAGGATTATACTCTAATATTTTTGTTTAAGCTTACAGTTATAGCCATTTGCTTATTATTATTATAACACGATGGCGTTAATCAGTATATTTGTGGACTTTTTAAAATACTACATGGTCGCGATCATTTAGTCAAGACCATGATTCTTTATAACAAAATAGTATTTTGCTTGACGAGTGGTATTGATGGACAGTGCAAATATAGTGTGAGCTCATTACAATTTTTTTTTGAACCCTCAAACTTGAGTTTAAAATCTGCTGGCGTAGTGGCTCGGAATCGAACACTATGCTTGAACTCGGTCAGGTATAAATTTTTGTCACATTTTTTAATAAAATAACTAACTTGCATGGTGTTATGGTGAAAAATTAGTGATTTAAATCTGGATGTATAACTTGCAGTGGATTGAAACTATCAGTATATATGAGAGACGTGATGCGTGCGGTGAGTAACATTTTTTCATTTTATTAAATGTTTGATTACAACGCAGTGTCATTTTTTTTATATAAAATGTTACACATACTTAGACGTTTTTTTAAAAGAAATTGTAACTAATTAATCGCCCTTATAAAACTATAAACACTTTTTTTTGATAATACTACGATATATATATTTTGTTTTACTAAACTGTCATTGTACGTGTAAATTGTGACATATAAAAAGTGTAAAACATTATTTTGTTATCAAAAATTATTTTTAGGTTGTTATGTATAGAGAAATAACAAAATGCTAAATACTTAATTGCATGCAAACCAGCAGCATTATATAGTTTTTTTTTCTTCTTATCTAGTACACAATTACTTAGTTAAAAAGCACGGGTATATTATATAATAATATATAATGATCATATCTATATAAAACACTATTAAACAATATGGCAGCTGCCAAATGGTTTGCTTTTAATAACGTTTTTGCATTTACTAAAAATGAGATAGAAACATTATTATATTTTGTAAGTTGCTATAGCTTCTCATACTCATATGTATAGAAGACTTGTACGTAAAGATGTGAAGAAGAAGAAACACCTGCAACGCCCGCGAGAGAGTATAAAGTTCGTTAGCGCAAAACAGCACAAAATTTTGACTTAACTTAGTTATCATGCTGAACCCCCACCCCCCCCTCCTTCTCTACCCCCCATTTTTCCTATCAACCTTACTTCCCCCAACTCTTTCGTAACTTTCTTCATGTAACAACTTTAATTAAAAAATTTAACTTTTTGAACAAATTTAATTTGATTTTTTTTTCTTTCAAGGTTCGTTAAAATTTTTACTAAAAAGTTTTATTCTTATTATATTTTTCGTATATATAATATAATGTAAGAGAAGTAATGATTTGAAACAAAACTATCAAGAAAATAAATAAATTACTTGTTAGTTTAGTATTTTTTTAATAAAAACTATATTGCGTGTTCATTGAAATATAGAGAGAAAAATATGTTTAAAAATACAGTTTTAAAAAAACAACCTCTTTAATTTTTTTTTATTAATTATACCTATTCGTTCTTAAAGATATATAATTCGTCATTATTTTAATTGCCTTAAAAGAAATTTCTTTTTAAGGTCAAGTTAAAGATATTATATATAAAAATATTATAAACTATAATTTTCTTGATAAATATCTATGTGGTATGACTGTTGCATTATATTTATGTTCTATATTATGCATATATATAAATATTGACCTATCCCAATAGTAAAAAGCAAAAGCAGCTATATAGCTGTCTGTCACTATACGTAACACGACGTGACACAAAAAGGGTTGTCAGTTCTTGTTGTTTTTGTCTGATTTTTTTTTTATTGTTAAAAATATATATATATTTTTTTATTATGTCTACTATATATGACTTCCATTTCTATTGCACGCACTGTTGATCTAAAAAATATGCAGCTTCCGTGAGATTCAAAGAGAAACCTATCATTAAATATGTCTAACAACTAACAACACAGCAGCGAGTTACTATTGGGCGGCATTAAAAATATTATGTATAAAGTCTCAGCCCTACCCTAAGGCTTTAATTCATATATGTATATACTTAAAAAAAAAAAAAAGTTAAAACTTAAATGGATCTCCACATTGTGGCAGCACAATCGAAAAAAATAAAGCAACATTTTATTTCTTTCCTTTTTTTCTTATTAAAATAATAATAATAATAATAAAAAAAAGATAATTAGAAGTTGAGAATTTCATTATATATACCTGAGTTAGATTAAAAAACAAAGATAAGGTATCAACTGATTAGGGAAAAACAAAACGTAACTATACAAAGTAATTAGTACCTGAAAATGGAAATAAAAAACACATTCATTCTCTTCTTTTTCTTTTTATTTATAATTATTCTGAATTATTTGTTTTTAAAAATACTTTCATCTAATAATATTTATAAATATTCTATATGTTAGAAAATATTTTATCATAACACATAACTTTTTTTGTGTATGTTATGTAGTTTGATATTTACATGTCGACAAATCAGCACATAGCGTGGACAAGGCATATTTTAAATAATATGAGTGTGTTGTGTGTGTGTGTGTGTGCAAGCAAACTAAAAGCCAAGCTGCTGCAACCCTAATGTTCATGTATAAACTTAATACTAAACTCATAGTCTGTGTTTTGTTTTACGGGGGTCTATATAATACACCATACTCACTATAACGTATACACGCGATAATATTATAAACTCTCTCTCTCTCTCTTATATATGTAAAATAATATTGAACAACCGTGAGGGTACAGACTAGGACCAAAAATATTAAAAAATATATAATACAAAACGATATGAGAGTGAGAGAGAGAGAGAGAGAGAGAGAAACTTTATGAAAAACGAGCTTGAGTAACGCAAGCAATTTTTTATATAAAGTTTACGAAATTTTATACTTTATATATATATATATATATATATATATATATATATATATATATATATATATATATATATATACTAATAATAATAATAAAAATTTGTACTACCTATAGTAAGCCACGTGACTAAAAGTAATAAAATTGGATGTTCGTGGTTCGTCAATGCTTGAGGGTTTTTGTAAGTTACCCAATGGTAATTAGAGTCTCTCACATCAAACCAGTAGATCTAAGGGAAAAATTCTTTTTCCTCCAATCCTCAACCATGTATATAATAATATTTTTTTTATGTTCTTGCTTTTTTTTTAACGTCATTAGAAAACGAGTATAAAAGAAACACTAAACTTAATCGACTTATACGCTTCTCTCTCTCTTTCATTTACCTTTTTTTCTTTTGGTTAATTTTAAACAATTCAGGTAATTATCTAGAAAACCTTACATGATTATTTTTTTTATATAAATATAAAAAATCTTATATATATATATAAAATTAATGAACCCCTTCAAAGTATTATTATTTTTAATTATTTGAGGAAAACCTTTAAAACATTAAGAAAAAAAATAAGATACAGAATTCAATTAAAATAAAATAATTATAAAATAAAATGCAATTTTTTAAAAACATAATTAGGATAACATATAAAGTAAATAATAATAATAAAATATATAAAATGTGTTAGTATGTCAATTTTTTAAAATATATTTTACATATAAAATAGTTTACAAGATTAAGAAGGTATTAAAATTTCTTTTATGGTTGTAATATTAAAATTTATATAAGAGTTAGGCTTGACTGCGCCTACACTTTGATGGTCAAAAAGGTGAACTGAAAACAAATGTTAAAGATATATGTAAATCATTGATCAATTTAGTTAAAAGCTTAAAAGTTTACATTTATAAATAAAATCCTGTTTGTCACACAGTTTTTTTTTTATTAAAGAAATATATAGAATGAATTTTTTTTAAATAAAATTTGTGTATATATTTATAAGGCAACTATTACACTGCAACTATTTACTAAAGTTTTTAGTTTTTAGCAAAATATAACTCATGAAATGTTTAACTAAAAAATAAAAATAAAATAAAAAGTGTTATGTTAGTAATAGTTTATTTTACTATTATAACAGTTTTTGGTTTACATTAGCAATCATTGATATTCAAACAAAAATTAAAAAAATTCATTTAAAACATGCAAAGTGCCTCATACAATATTATATTTTTTCAAGTATATTATATTTTTGTTATTCATCAACAAGGAAAAAAAAGTCAGCAGTTAAAATCTTGTATTGATGAAATCATTTTATAAATCTCGTTTTTAAAAACATAATTAAATTTTTTTTTCAAAAACTTGATTGAATTCTATAAATAGAAAAGTCCTTGAAATATATTGAAATATATACACATATGTATGTATGTATATATATATATATATATATATATATATATATATATATATATATATATATATATATATATATATATATATATATATATATATATATATATATATATATATATATATATATATATATACACACACACACACACAACACACATTTATATAGTTTAGGTATTTGATATAGAGCGGAGAATATAGGATCTCATCAACTTGGAACATAACATAAAAATGATGAGTTATGAGGGTGTGCCAATGTGGATGGCCAACATTTCCATGTTAATTGCTGCACCCTGCCGTGTGTTATAGCGTGGTACACCCAGGTACATTAGATATTTTATATCGCCGAGAGGGGATGAGACCATGTGTGTCCCTGCATAATCATCTGCAACTTTAAAAAAGAAAAAAAAAATTAAAAGAGATTAATAATGTGTTAGAAGAGACACAGTATAAACTAAAAATTTTATCATCTAAAATCATTTTTATGTATGTTTTTATATAGAACAAAAAAAGAAGAGAAAACTGATTCCCTTAAGGCTTTATATATATATATTTTTTTGATATTACTGAAAAAAAAAGTCATATAAAATTTTTATTTTATAAAAGAAGAAAAAAAGCTAATGTCAAAATGATGAGTTTTAAGTTTCAATTTACGTGAAATAAAATTTGACCATGGTTATAAATGTATATAATCATTTTAATTTTGCCTGCTGTGATATATATATATATATATATATATATATATATATATTATATATATATATATATATATATATATATATATATTTCTGTGACCCCTTTTTTACATACAGATGATTTAGAAAATTTGTAAGCTTATTAGCATACATATTACCAGCTTTTTATGCATAAAAAATTAAAATACATTTTAAAATTTATTATATATTTAATTGACTAACATTTTTTTATATAAACAGCTTTACAACTTTTTTTTTCTGTTAGAAAAAAATCATTTAAAACGACAGGTAAACTAATGTTGGGAAACAGTTTTTTGTTGTTGTTTTTGTTACATATCATTTCATGTAATTAAAAATATAATTACAAAATGGTATTATACATATAAATTACTATAGTTAATATCACACACGTATATGAAGAGATAACTCGATTGGTATTAATGAAGCTTTTTATTATTATTTGATGTAATTTGTAAGAGCTATAGCGATTTGTTGATATTAATCCATCAATTTACAAACTGTTTTATAATGAAAAACTCATATTATAATTTCTAATAATAACTGGATGTTTTTTTTTAATAGTAAAAAAATCTTTTTATTTGAAAGATAAATCTGACGTTTATGTTTTGTTGATTAGATTATTTTTCCACAACTCTTTTTGATTGTACTTTTTTTTATTAATATATTTTTTTACATATTTAGTTAATTTCTGATGAAAAGACTGCAGTCTTAACAGAGTATAAAAAAATCAAATAACTAACAAAAGTTAAAAAGAGAGAGAGAGAGAGAGAGAGAGAGAGAGAGAGAGAGAGAGAGAGAGAGAGAGAGAGAGAGAGAGAGAGAGAGAGAGAGAGAGAAAAGAAAGAAAAGTAAAGGAGAAATGTAAAACCTTGAATAGGGGGTTTTACACGCAAGCGTTATCAAGTCAATTTTAGATACGAAAAAGAGTTGAAATGAAACGAATCTTTCTTTTTTCTTTTTCTCCCCATTCAGTTTTGTAAGATTTAATCTCATTTTATGATGAAACTTATTAATTTTTTTTATGCGGTAAATTTTTTTCTTCTTTTATTTTTGTCTACATTTATAAGCACGAAAATGAATATTTCAAAGAGATAGAAATGAATATAAATGAAAAAAAGGTTATATATTTTTTCTTTCTTTTCTTATTATTATTTTGGCATGAAGTCGATCTAAAAATGGCTGAGGAAATGGGAAAAAGGCTTGGTAAGATCGTATAGCAGTCAAAATGTATATAATACACATAAGAAGATTGCGAAACACTCTGAAAAACTCTGCAGTGCAGCGTGAAGTGTTTACGAGACCTGATTCAATACGCGGTCTTATATTTACGAACCAACAGCTTTTAGATGGAAAAAATAGGGTGCAATATAAAAAAAAAATATATATATATATATTTTACATTTTTTAAAGATTTTTTTATGTTGAAAAAGTAATTTCAATAAAATAATAATAATAAAAAAAAAAACAACAACTTTGTTTTGATAGTTTGTAATTTAGCGCCTATTTTACACGGGTACATAGTCTAAAAAGTAAGCTTTCGTGTTAGTCCATGTATTTTACAAACAAGTAAATATATATCAAAAGAAATTCCAAACAACTAGGACTAGGACTGAAATTGTGGAATCCTTTTTAACATGTAATTACTGCTGTGCAAAAAAAAAAAAAAAAAAAAAAAAAAAAAACGGAGCAACACAAAAGCTTAACTTAAGTATTATCAATATTTAAGATGTACTTAAAGTAAATGCAAATTTTGCAAAAATTATTTGCAATTTTTTTTTAAAAAATCGCAAACAGGTGCTCATCCTAGAAAATGACTTAGCCCCTGAAGAGTTATGCAACCGGTCGGACCGTGCTCTATTGGCGCGCTTTAAATAGCATAGCGTTCGCAACCAAAATAGCGCTTTTTCACATATAAACAAGAGCAATCTTGCTGAAAAATATATTAAGTCTTTTCTTCATCTAAATACATAGTCTAAATGCTAAATTAATAATTAAATCCTGTTATTAATAAAATAGTGACGATATATAAAAAATTATTTAGTACGGGCAAAAATTAATTAATAATTATAAGCTAGCTCATTTTTAGCACAGTTTGTTTAATATAGCAAAATTGATGCAATACTTCTTAATAACTATGCTACAAAGCATAAATATTACGCTGTACAGAACATTTATTTATGTTGTTCTAATTTAGTATATTTATGATATTATGACATAAATGCAGCATAAATTATGTAATTCATACTTCCTGTGCGTTAAAACGTTTTATATAATTAAGTTTATCTAAAAAAAAGAGTTTCAATTACATGAAAAACGTATATACCATTCATAACATATACAAAAACCATCTCAGTATCTTTTATATTCATTAAGAAAATTAACTCATAACATTAAAAATGTATATTAGTTGATATAATTAATTATTCAATATTTAAATGAAAGGCGTTGCAATTTATACACTTTTTTTTTGTATTGCAATAATATATACGTGATTTCAAAGTGACGTTACTGACTACCCACGTTGAGAATGGTGTATATAGTACTCTGTAAATCCAAAGATAAATCACAATCGGTGAGCTTGCTCGCGCTTTAGGTCAGTACAAAACATATACGTATTTCTTGTTGCTCTTTTGCTACCGCCCACCATATACCCATTTACTAACGCTCCAATAAACTTCAACCAAACATTTTTTTCTACAATACAAGTTTTTTATTTTTAAATTTAGTGATTAATAATTTTGTTGTCGTCTTATATAAAATTGATGAAATAAAAAATAAACAAATCAAATCAAGTGTAGAACTTCTTTTCAGTAACTATATATATATTATTTTTTACTTCTTTTTCTTCTTGAAAAGGTTATTTGATTTATTCATTTTTGAGTTTCATTGATATGTATTACGAATATATAGAGAAAGTAAAATAACTTTTTAGTATTACGGTATTTTTTTTTGATATATATTTTATTTTGTTATAAAACATGGTTGCCAAAATTATTTTTAAGTTAAAAAACATGGATTGATATTATATATATATATATATAATTATATATATATATATATATATATATATATATATATATATATATATGTGTATTTATATATATATATATATATATATATATATATATATATATATATATATTTATATATATATATATATCTATACACACACACATACACATACCAATAAAAATGAAACACAACACACATAATGCTAGACACATAATATCCAGTTTGAATGCAAAACTTTAAAACGTTTTTAAGTGAACTAAAATGCAAAAAATTATAATATATATTTATGTATATATATTGTACAGTATAAAAATTAGTTTGTGTTATATGATATATTGACACATAAATATTTTAACAATATTTTATTTTCACTTGAAATGTTATTAAATATTAGTAAAAATATATCACTTTCTATGTAATATAGTAAAGCAATCATACTAAAGTTTTTACATTAAATATCGTTATTACGTATCTTTGTCGTTTGTAATGTTATAATATATATATATATATATAAATTGATTGATATAATATTTCATATAGCCATAAAATTTGATGTACCAAAATCCTACAGGTTGCAAGAGAAGAGGAGTTAATGACAAAAGAAAAAAAAATAATAAAAAAGTTCTCATATAGTTTTTTTGAATTATTAATCTATGAAACATATCTGAGAAAAATAAGAAACGCACCTATATATAAAAATCTCTCAATCTCATCATCATATTATAGAATAAAAAATATATAACAATAATAATAATAAAAGCAACAGCATTATATATATATATATATATATTTTTTTTTTTCAAGCGGGTTGATATAGAAGCAGATGTGTATACTAAAAATGATGCAAGTCATTG
Organism: Ecdyonurus torrentis; assembly: GCA_949318235.1. Classification (NCBI taxonomy): domain Eukaryota; kingdom Metazoa; phylum Arthropoda; class Insecta; order Ephemeroptera; family Heptageniidae; genus Ecdyonurus; species Ecdyonurus torrentis. The sequence continues at coordinate 34,027,715 of OX439129.1, read as the reverse complement.
CTTTAAAGAAGCAACCTGTATGCTTTTGACTCAGTACTAAACATTCAGTGCTGCCAATAACATTTTGTTCTGCTTGCTATTATGGCTAGAATACGTCCTTCCCTTAGTAAAAGAGAGCGAGAGAGAGAGAAGGCAAAACGGGGCGATAATGTTTACGATATGAGCCATTCTTAGAGAGAGAGAGAGAGAGAGAGAGAGAGAGAGAGGGTGTAATATCAACTTGGATATTATATTATATAAAATGTTTTAGTTCAATTACTATTTAATAGATGGCAGTGTAAGTATTATTTTTGTGTTTACAAGCCGCCATCGCAGAGAAATGAGAGAACTCCCCCACTCTAATGTATATAAAAAAAACTTGTCTGTATAAAACCAGCCACAACAAAACGTAGCCCAATCATTTATTATTTTAATATGACTTAAGAAATTAAACCTTTATAGATCTTTTTTTTTTTCTTTTTTAAAGAAAGATTTTCTTTTTTTTTTGTTTTTATTTTCAATTTCGTATAAAAATAATGAATAAAATTTTACAGTGTACGTATAAAAGTTTTAATGATAAAAATTAAATTATATTCATCATAAAATTTTAATAATATAATAATTTCTTAATAACTTTTCTTGCAACATAAAAATTCATTTTATAAAGTAAAATATGATTAATATAAAATTATTATTTTTCTTTACTTTTTTTTCTTCATATAGAATTTACATATTCTTTTGATCCTTATATATTAGAGAATCTGCAATGCAATAAATCGTTTTATTTAAAGATTAATCCGATGTAATTTAATTACACATATAAATCAAAGTATAGGTCCCTTCCCCCTCCTCTTCCCCCATTCAAAAAGTACGTGTATTTGAATGCAAAGTTATGCAACCCTCTTATCCAAAATGCGATAATGGTTGCATACTCGCATAGTCTTATACAAAATAGAGGGAGGAGTGAGTTTTTCGTCATTCTTAAATTTAATAAATCTGACAAGTGCGGTTCTGTGATCCTGATAAATTCACACTTAAAATATTGTGTCTCTTCTTATCTTGTGGCCAGCAGAGAATGTTTCCATAGCATCATTCATGCATATACACGCGGTTTTATATGAAACGCTTTTGATATGACATAGTTGAATTGCTTTAATACTTACATGCCGACAGATCTTTTGTTTACGTTTTGTCAAATATAAAATTTGTGAAAATTTATTTGCATACAAACAGATTGATTATAGCATGATTCATTTGAAATTTTTTTTTATTATAAAATAAAAATTGCATTCGATACATATGAATTTAAATCGATTTTAATATGATCGATTACTATGTGTATCTTATGCAATGAGTTAAAGGGGAGTGCAAGATTTTGTCTGGAGCCGCCGCAGTCGTCGGCGACACGGAATCTGATGTCCAAGCGACATAAATCTCTCTGAAAGCTGCAGATCCGTCTTCTCTTCTTTTTTTTCTATCTTCTTTTCTTCTCTCTCTCTTTCTGTGTGTGTCTCTCTCTCTCTTATAAGTCTGTAAATGGAAAACGCAACAAAAGCGGAAATGTAGCCAAAGCTGACCGTATAACGATAAAACCGCACACTTCGTGTAATCTGAATCACGATCGTCGTTCTTTTATAAAGCTCGTTTTTTTTTCCTTTAAATATATATAACGAAACGAAAAGCCGCGCGTGGCACTTTGTGTGTACTTATAATCTGATTGCGCAACATTATATCGCGGAGTGCGAGTGAGCAAGAGACGTTACTTATACCTTGATGCCAACAAAACTCACATTGTGTGTGTGCAAGTAACAAGTTTAACCCATAAGAAGAGAAAATAAGATGCGATAAATCCTTCTTCTTTTTTTTTTTTTTTTTTTTTTCGTCTTCCTTCATTACTTTAGATTCATTTTCTTCGTTTTGTTAAAGTTAGTCGGCGGCATAACAATTTATAATTTTCAAAGAATACTCTTATCATCTTTCTATCATGTATTTCTCTTTATTTTTATCTTTTGAAAGAAATTGTGTTTAATTTACTTCATTACAAAAAAACAAGCTTATTTTGATACACATATTCTTTGCTTTTTTTTTTTTTTTTTTTTTTTTTTACATATGTATTTATATATTTTTGTTAATATGCTGATCGAGAAAAGAATGCAAATAAAAATATAATTGGATTTACTTTATACAAAACAAGTTAAATTCTTTCTTGTCTCTTTATATAAGCAATTTTAATGAAACAAATCGTTTTGTTGGATCTTTTTCACTTAGTATTTACAAATTCCAACTAACATTTTATTTACACTTTCATATATAAATACCAAACAAATTAAGTTTCTCAATGATCAAAATAAACACTTTATATACTATGTACAAATAATTATACTATGGGACCGTCGTTTAATTTATAAATTAACACTTCTATAAAGTACAGTATTTAAAGAAAATTATATAAGCACGCGAAGTATATAGTATATTTTATCGAATAAACTATATAAGAAGTATAGATAATAAGAGAGGTATATTTCAAAAGACAATTAAAGTTATATGTATTTAAAAGTAAACATTCCGTATATAAATAAAAAATATAATTTTTCCATGAATTTTACTGCTGATATAGCAATTAATTTTATTGAAGACAAGAACAATAAAAAATAATTATGGATTGAGAGAAATAAATGAGAAAAATTTTCAATCATAAAAAAAAAAAAGTTTTGTTTTAAAAAAGTTTATCTTCGTCGAATCGCCTGATTGCATGGCTAACAAATTAAGAAAGTTGAGGTCACAAAAAAATAAAAAAAGAATCACGAAAAGCACCACCACCATTTTATTATTATTATTATTATACACTTTAATACTTTCGCAGCTTTTAAATTTCTTAATAGTCATTAACGTTATACGCCTTTTTCTTTTGTGTTCGTTTTTATACCATTATCTTTTTGCATGAAAAGACTTTGAATACTGAATGGAGCGTATATTTATATAATATGAAAAAGGTTATAATAATAATAAAAATAGTAATCATCTCTCATATAACTTTTAAAAAAATTAAAAAATATCTCTCTTTGCGCTTTTGAAAACATGCAATTTTTTGATGATAAAAAGGTTTTTTTTGGCTTTGGATACGGAAATAAAGTTTTGTGACGCTTGGTCGCTTAGCTGCGACCACGGAATTACTTGGGGTTAATGTCGCGAGACTATGGGGGGTGGTTTTCTCTCTCTCTCTCTCTCTCTCTCTCTCTCTCTCTCTCTCTCTCTCTCTCTCTCTCTCTCTGTGTGAACTCGTGATATTGATGCGTGTGCTACACATCGATTGCACGTAGTTGCAACTTGCCGGAATATCCCAAGTATATACAACGATTTTAGCTACTGAATGTATATGGCTGCTTTTGCTTTGCCACACCTCATGGAACTCTGCGCGAATCTTACACACAATCGAGCGAAAGAAAAAGACACAGAGAAAGATAGATATAGAGAGAAATAGTGAGTAAGAGAGAGAGAGAGAGAGAGAGAGAGAGAAAGAGAGCGCGGGGGAGCGTACGGCATTTCACTTGCCAGCAAATGGTGCCACTATCGCCCACAACCGGTTATTCGCGAAGCCCCGCTTTTATATATTACAAAATAACAAATTATAATATGTACTTGAATAAAATAGTATTTATTATGTATATATATTTTTTCCCCTACAATTTTAATTAATATGAAATTATTAGCCATAATTGTAAGTTATTACATTTATAATTTTTTTGCGTGTGTTTTTGTATAATGCTATTAATAAGTAGCATCTCATTAATTAACAAGAGCTTCTTATAAATATAATAAGGACTTTGTGAAGTCAATAGTAAATTTTTAAATAAATCATTGTATATTTTTTTATCATAGACATATGAAAGCCATTAAAATTAACGTGATGATAGCTCTAGATTTATAAATAAACAGAAAAAATAACAATAATAATAAACTTCGATGCAAAATTATAGAACGTAGCAAATATTCTCCTATATGATATATTATCTTAAATATAATAATAAATAAATATGATTATATTTTATTATGTATTTTTTATTTTAAATAATTACGATTTTTTTTTTTATTTTGCATCATACATTTCATTGACTTATCTATATTATGATAAATTTTTATCTATATCTATTACAAAACATAATATTAAATGAGTTATATAAGACAAAAAAATAATATAAAATTATATGTTATTATATACTGAAACCTGTATTATTACTATCAAAGTTAATTTTATTTAATCGTGATTTTCTATTGAGCTAAAACGAAGAAGAAGAAGAAGAAGAAAAAAGTTAAGTTATATTATTGGTGTAAGGAATGAACTGCAAAGAGCTGGGGGTTGTGTAATGTGCTTTGCTTGCAGTAATGCAATTATTGGCAGTACGTTTCGCGGAGAGTTGTGTGAGTGTGTGTTTGTTGGGGGGGGGGGGGGGGGAGGGGGGATCGTGAGAACGTCTGAGCACCACCGCCTGGTAATCACCTATCCATCGATCACAGGCTTGACGTGAACCGTTCGTTCTCTCTCTCTCTATAGCTCTTGGTCTCTCTCTCCCTCTCTCTCTCTCTCGTTCTCTCTACACAATTCGCAATAGCTTATCTACCATCGCACACCAACCTCATTACTTTGCATTTTGTTCTTTACGATTTCGTATCAAAATATATAAAATATACGTATATAGTTAAAAGTATTTTTTTTATATATATAATGGAACACATAAATTACTTGACTTTGTAAAATCGATATAATATTATTAAATCAAAATTTATATATAGAAAATAAAAAGAGCTAAAAAGAAGAAAGAGAGAGAGAGAGAGAGAGAGAGAAATAAAATAAACAAAAGATTATGAATGAATGCATAAAGCAAAAATTTAAATTCCAATTGCATTTTTAGTTTTGTAAAATATATACATTGAAAAGTTTTTTTTATTGAAATGTTACATTTAATAAATATTTATAATTTCCAAACAATTTAAAATTGTATTGAATTAGAAAATAAATTATATTTGACTGCTGAAAGTGACACTTGTCAATAAGTATCATTTCTTTTTAACTAACAATGAAATGTTATGAAATAAAATTTGGTAATTAATTATATTATATACAGACAGAAGAAATCATTTCTTTAGCATCAGTTAATGGCAAAAGTAGAAAAATTGAGCCATTCTTTGATTTATAATTTATTCTTAACCTTTATCATATATACATGATAAATATAGAAGGAAACACGACAGAATACATAAATAAAATATAATAAAATACATATTTTTTTTTATATATAAAAGACCATATCAGAAAGTCATTTAATAATTTTTTTTTCTATTATTTGAGTATAACAATAATAACATAATGTGCCAAGTATACATATAGGGTTATTTAAGGTAGGTTTTTCTTGTAATACGGCATGCCGCCAAATATACCGCCAAAAAAAAAAAAAAAAAAAAAAAAAAACTTTATTTTGTATTATTATTCTTATTCTCTTGTTTTATTTTATTATCAAGGCCATTGTGTCAATGTGCGAAACACCACACACGTTTTCGTTTTTAACTTTTGTTTGTGATGGTGTTGCACCACGCCCGTGGAATGAGCAATGCATATAAGAAGAGTTAGCAAGCGATTCACGTCATCATAAGAATTAAGATGTATTCCTCCTTCCCCCTCTCTCATCCTTCAACCCATCATACACACCGAAATCAACTAATTTTACATGGAGAAGAAAAAAAAAATTAAATCTTCTTTTTATAAAAATAAAAGAGATAATAATTTCAATTCTTCAAAGTATTAAATTTTGATTGAATCTTTATAATATAGAAAGAAAGAAAAAATGTGTCGGTATTTTTTTTAATATAAATATTAAGAGAGAGAGAGAGAGAGAGAGAGAGAGAGAGAGAGAGAGAGAGAAGAGAGAGAAATAAAGAGTTAATCTATCTTTTGTGATAAGTATTATAGAACTAGTTTTGAGTAGATTGTAATCAGTGAAAGAGAAAAATATGTGAAAACGATCAATGTATAGCATGACCAAGAAAAAAATGTTTCGGAAAAAAAAAGTTATTTTTCTTCATCTATATAAAGAAGAATGTGATCACTTTGATGGAAACCGCACTATTGAGACTTTTATTTTTTTTTTTTATTTATATTAATACTTGTTATATAAAAGATTAAAAATAATATATAAGTTGAATATTTTGTTACTATATATAAAGAAATACAATCTATGTATAGCTACTCTACATACAATGTTCATGGTTTTAATGGATGCAAGAAGCAAAGCGTGCTTTAGTTATTTGCTGTTGAATGAACTAATGAAGTCATTAACGATTCTGAGAACCAACTGAAAGTAAACGACCAGAAATGTATGAGAGTAATTAAACCCGGAGAGAGAGAGAGAGAGAGAGAGAGAGAGAGAGAGAGAGAGAATCATCCCCCAATCTAAATTGATTTGCACAATTTTATATATTAATGAACTATAATAAATTTAATTATAAAATATATCCATTAAAAATCATTTAAAAATAAAAAAGGTAATGTATATTTGTGATTTAATTTTTTTTATTAAAAATATAAACTCATCATTACTTTTTAATTGTTTTTTAATGACATTAAATGATATTTTAAATAGTGTATAATATAAGAATATCAAGATTTAAGATAAATTAATTTTTCTCATCATCCAAAACGTACATTGACTTTCGAAAAGAAAAAAAAACTTGTTTATTTGAAGATAAAAAGTATTATACGTGACATTTTTGAACTCTTGCAAATGAATTTATAATAATAATAATAATATTTCAGTACTTCAAGCAATGTTAAAAAATATAAAATAAAACAAACGCAAAGTAAAATGTGAAATGCTTTAAAAAATAATAATAATAAAAAACTTTCCGCCCTTGGTTTTAACTCTATGCTGCTATATTATATGAGTAGAATGATTTATAATCAATTTTCCAAGCTTTTAAAAGTGCATATTTCAAATTGTACGTACTGTGTACATATATACATACATACATGGATGTTGGGTTAAAAAAAATAACATGAGCGACATTCTGCTGTTTTTTTTATATTATTTAATGGTGTATGTACTGTTAATATGTATGAGTTGACAACGAGTGTGTACGGATATAAATACGAAATAAAAAAATAGAGAGAGAGAAAAGAGAGAATATGGCCACCCAGTGTGGTACGGCTTCGGTTTCATTTTGCATGAATCATTTGGTGCACACATATACATATCACATGAAAATGTCTTTTTGCAACAGCGCGTTACTTAATACCTTTGCATTCTTTTTATACTTTGTAATATGTGTATATGTATAATGTTAAAAAAAGAGAATGCAGAATGAAAAGAATAAAAAAAAAATACAGATAATATATGCAGATACAATAAGATAGTAGAAAAATGAAAGTCGGTATTATTTTATGTGAAAGTCAAAGAGAACGAGGAGAGAAATAGAAAGAGAAAGAAAGAGAGAGAGAGAGAGAGAGAGAGAGAGATAGAGACATAAATAATATTTTATTATAAATTTTTCATGAAGATACCTGAACAATTTATAAAATATTTTTTTATGTTTGAAGAATCCTTCTTGTTTCTGAGCTCCAGTTTCAGTTTTCAAACTTTGTTTACATTATATTCGTATAGGTAATTTTAACTTTCTATATATAATGTTTGTTTGTGAAATGTAATTCGTGTGAAGAGAGAGAGAGAGAGAGAGAAATATACGAGAAATGTTTCTACCCATGTTTGGATCTTATATATACGTTATATATAAATTTATATAACACTCACACGGGTCCTAGGATGCTCTTACACCATATAGAGCTGTTGATGAATGGGTTTTCTCTCTTTCTCACTGCCACCCTCATACTGTATACTGGTATATAACAGGAGCAGAGTCGTTCCATAACATTGCTAACTCGTATATTGCACCAGCCAAAAACCCATTTCCCTGCTTCTCAAAGCACAACATTTCTTCTTCTTCTACTTCTCTCTCTCTCTCTCTCTCTCTCTCTCTCTCTCTCTCTCTCTCTCTCTCTCTCTCTCTCTCTCTCTACTGCGTATACGTATATTCGATCAGAGAAAAAGTTTCATTTACTCAACACTGAATAGCTGCTGGATAGTTTCAAATAATGTAAAAGTAAAGAATGAAAACTCATATAATATACAATTTTATGTGATGTGAATAAACTAAACTAAACTTAAAAAAAAAAAAAAAAAAGATAAAAAAATTTGATTTCTTCTTTTTTTATTATTATAAAATGTAAATTTAATACAAAAATTTCTAAGACAAGATTGAGATATATAGAACTTTACAACATGTATATTATTAAACTATATACATGTATATAAAAAATTATGTGATTATTATTGATGATTTATATTGACAAATGTCAATATATATAACCGTCAAAAAAAAAAAATATATATATACTTATGTATGTTGTACAGTATATACGGATTACAATATATCAAGATATAGGGTTTTGTGACAAAGACGTGATCTGTCGTTTACGTCAATTAGCACGAGGTTGGCTCTTAGACAGAAGAAAGAAGAAAGGAAAAAAAAAAAAAAAAAAAAAAAAAAGATCACTAGTGCGCACGGCAGCGCAATGAAAGGCATCACCAAATCCAACTTATAGTATGTATAAGATTTATCGTGATCGTGACTTTAGATGCACGTCTATGGCAAAGAAAATATATAAATCAATATCTAACATCTTCATCTTTTTACTGTAATTGTGTGTGTCCTTTTGTTTATTTTACACACTTAAATATTAGTTTTGCATACTGTCATCAAAACTATATTACGTATATATATATATATAATGTATTTTGAATGACAATAATATTAAATATAAGAAACTTAAGTATAAGGTTTAAATTACTCTTTTTTTTTTTTTAGAACAAGAATTCAAAAAAAAAAAAAAAAAAGTAAATTTAATATAAAATTAATGTAATTAATCTTATCTATAGAATTAAAAGCACTATACTCTTGAAACAAAAAAATGAACCCGTTGTCTTTATCAAGGCAAATGATATTATGTTACTTTCTATAAAGGTATAACAAGCAGAAGTATATAGTGAAAAAAAAATTTCTCAGTATAAAAACCAATTTATTTATTGTCTTATCTTAGATTAGAAAAGATATTTATTTCTTTATTTAAAAAAAAAATGTAACGTAATATATCCAGTGGATCATACCAAATATGACCATGCAAAAAGAAAATCTCTGAAATCACGTAATCACAAATTAAAGATGTATATTTTTTTTATCTAAAATTACTTTATATAAGAAAATACTTATTATTGTTATTTACAATTTTTTTTTTTCTATAACAATAAAAGAAATTTGAATGTAAAACAGCGTGTGATGTAATAACATTAGAAAACAAAATACTCTCTCATTTTATTATATACATATTTATACAAAATAACACAGCGAATAATGAAATACCTATGGTGTTACGCCGTGTGAAATGTATAACCACCTTCCTTTTTTGCTATAGAATATTATTATTGTTTGCAACATTGTTCTAGTATTATTGTTTGTTTGTTTGTTTGTTCGTAAGCGCCGGGACGTCTAAAAACTCCCGGATTTTCACTAGAGTTATGAATATCCTGTAATACCTGCAACCTTGTTTACTTGTTGGCGCAACGGGTTGCCTACACTACTAGGATACTTTTGTGAATGTGCGGGGTAAAAAAAAAATATGTATTTTTTATTTAAATCTAAAAACTGAGTGTTAAAAAAATGTAAATGTCTTTTTACTTAATTGTATATAAAAAAAAATTAAAAAATTATCTTTTTTTGTGAGAAGATTTTTGTAAAAGCTTCAGGCACATTAAAAGTGATTCTCTTGAGACTTTTATGTGATCACGTGGGGATGATACGCCTACTTTTTAAGACTCATTGAGTTGAGTCGCTAATGACTGAGACTATATATACTAAACATACTATTATACTATATAGAGTTTGGTTTTGCTCTCTCGCACGCTTTAACTGATAGTCATTTGTCATTGAGAAAGACAGCGGGCAGCGTGTAGAACACCACATCATTATTGGTTCTACACTTAAATGCTGCCAATTACATCGTTACATGGAATTGACATGAGTGTGTGTAGTCAGTATAGTCATCTTCATCTATTTATTAATGGATTTAGTAATTTACTCGTTAAAACTTTACTTTTGTAAATACATTATATTTTTTTACCACGTCCTTTTTTTAAACTATATATATAATGATTGATGTTTGATTAATTCGAATTTAAAGTTTTTCTATTTTGATTTTCGTGAGAAATATAAAAAAAGGAATACTATAGTATTATTTTTAAAATTATCTGAATTAGTTAGTTTTAATTCTCTTTATGTTCTATAGGAAAATTTCACATGTTTTTAAAAAATAAAGAAACTATGTTAGTATTAAATAATTTTGTATACATTTTTATTTTTCAGAGAAGCACTACATTTTTTTTTTTTTGCATAAGTTTTATAGTTTAAATTTAAATTTTAAATAAGAAAAGAAGTGACTATGTTTTTACAGTATAAAGAACATAGAAATGACAGTGAAAAGCTATGAAATTATATGATAATGTGGTATATATACACAAACAAAGTAAGAATATAATATATATAAGAAAAACTCCGCGTGAACGAACTTAGAGTGAACATAACATACAAGAAGATTAAAGTTTTGGTGTCGTCTTCTTGGTTGCTATAGTGATCGTGTTTGTTCTATGCGAAGAAAGTCACACTCCCTCGAGTCTCAGCCCAGCCAAAAGAACAAAAGTTTGTCGTGCAAGCAAGGCAGGCAAGCAAGAGACACAGTCTTAACTTATCGTTATCCCAGGCTGATTGCTACCAAGGGAGGCAAAACCTTTCCAATCCATTTCTTTACTCTTACTTGAGCTTTTTCTTTTTATATATATATTTTTTCTTTTTTTTTTTTTTCTTCCTTTTTTTTTTTTTTTTTTTTTTTGTCTTAAACTTAAAGATTTTCATCTTAGAGTTGAAAGAAGAAAAAAAAAAAAAAAAAAAAAAAGAAGAAGAGAGAGAAAAAAAATTGTCTAAATTCCCATCAAAGACTTTTGTTCATTAAAATGTGATCGAATAATTTCCTCTTTTAGACTTTATTTTTTTATCTTCTTCCCTTTTTTTTTAAAGTTTTGTTTAAAAAAAGTTTAAATATAGGGTAGATTCATATATGTCTTACTCTCTTACATTTTATACCCAATTTGTCTGTTAGTTTTTTTTTTTAAAGGTCATTCATCTGAATTTAGTGTTGGTTATCTCATCTTTTGTTATGTTTAAAGGAGAAGGGGATGAGCTTGTTAGTAAGACTCCATGACACCACACATGCTCTCCAAACTATGGTCACCACAATTTTACACTGACTTGACATTAATGTCACTTTCAAAAAATATAAAGTCTTACTTTTTTTTCTAAGAGTATCTATGAGAAAAGTCTTCAGAATGTTGCAGAAAACGAGAGCTAAAAGAGGAAAAAAAAATAAAGAAAAATTGTGCTCTTATGCTCCCACTCTCACAACCCTCATACGAAAGAGAATTCAGCTCTTTACGTGTTTTTTTCGTTACTTTTTTTCTCTTATTTTTTTTCTTTTTCGCTTTTTCTCTCTCTCTCTCTCTAAAGCGCTGGATTCTTTCCGGGTCTGGCTCTAATATATTGCTTTCCTTTTCCTAGCCATCCATAACTTGGCCGTGCCCGCTAGAGAATGAACGCTGCATGCAAGCCAGGAGAAAGAAAGAAAGAAAAAAGAAGAGAAAGAAAAAAAATGAAAGAAAGAAAGAAAATATTTTCCTTCGCATTGCACGAAGCAAAATAATGAAGATGGCATCGCAAATTTTAACTTTTTCTTTCTTTTTCTTTTAAAATGATATTATATCTAAGAAAATCAAATTATCATAAGTCATTTTTTTCCTAAGTTAAAGAAAAATAGTTTGACAAGATTTAAAATGAAAATATTTGTTATTCTTTTCAATAGCTTTATGTGCAAATAGAAAATGTCAGCAGAGCTGTAAAGAAAACGAAAAAAAGGGGAAAAAATAAAGAAAAAAATAAAACAAAATGAATTATTCTTACTGATATGCATAGAGAATACCTCCCCAATTCAATACTTTGTCATTTTTGTGTTTTATTATATTAGAAGAAATGACATTGTGTTATGGGTTTTCCATGATTATATGTATATAAGATATTTACGCTTTCAAAACCTCAATGTTTTTGTTTCACTTCTATTTTGAATATTTTTTAGTGAGATTGTCACGACTGATAAGAACGACAAGAGATAAATCGGCAGGAAACTGGAGAAGTATAGAAAAGAGAAAGAAATAGGGAAAGTAGGAAGAAGAAGAAAAAAATGATAGAATGAAATATTGGATCAGTTTTTTTTTTTTTTTTTTTTTTTTTTTTTTTTTTTGCAATAACCATAAGCGGAATAGAAATGCGGTATAAAATTTGAGTGCCAAATCTTTTTGTTTGGAGACATGTCTCTCACCGCAATCCAATCTTTGTGCAATCTCAATTTTCTTTATACTGAACGTGACATTTTTGTTGTAGCGCACATAAATTTTATTCTTCAAGCGACATTTTTGTTGTGCAGATATATATTTGTATATTTTATACATATACGTGTATATGCAAAATAAAAATAAAAACATTAATTATAATTTGTTTATATCTGACTGTTGTTTGTTGTATTTTTTTTATATTATACTTTAGCATTAGCTAGAGAGAGAGAGAGAGAGAGAGAGAGAGAGAGAGAGAGAGAGAGAGAGAGAGAGAAATGGAGCAAGTGAGGGTGTATATAAAAAAAGCTCATGAATGGAATATGCATAAAGCAAGAAAATTCGCTCAACTCGCATTTCTCTCTCTCTCTCTCTCTCTCTCTCTCTCTCTCTCTCTCTCTCTCCTCTCTCTCTCTCTCATTCCCCTCAATTTTTTTGTTTCTAATCTTGTTTTGCTCGCTGTCCGTTACCCGTCATATCAAGTCTGACGGTAACAGCAGTAGTAGAGGCGGCTCACACAGATGAGTTAAAGCGAGCAAAAGCGAGTAGAGCAAGCTCTCTGGCAGCTAGCAGATTTTCTCATCTCTCTCTCTCTTGCTTTTTCTACCTTATATTGCGTATACTATATAGCAGCAGTACAGTATTATATATATATATATATATATATATATATATATATATATATATATATATATATATATATATATATATATATATATATAATATTATATATATATATATATATATATATATATATATATATATATATATATCAAGAGAGAGAGAGAGAGAGAAAACAGCGGAAATGCTGTGGGAACAAAATCATACATCAAGTAACATTTTGTGTCGAAAATCGACTTCGCTGGACCGGATCATGCGGACCATGTCCAGTTTCCGGGGTAGCGAGCGAGAGCGTATAGAGAGCGTATACCGGACGGTAGATGGAGAAAAAGAGGGTGGTGGAGAAGTAGAGAAAAAGAGGGTTGAGTTTTCAAGGAACGACTTTTGGAGAAAATGAAAGAGAGATGGCTGCGACACAATTTCCGGGCTGGTATAGTACGAACACGAAGGGAACTAGCAAAAGCCAAGTAAGCAAGCAAGCAAAGCAAAGCAAACGCATCAGCCCGAGGATGACCAATGGCTGTCCGCCAACCTCTAATGTCCTTTTTCCCATTCCATGGCTTATTTCTTTTTATCTCTTCCCTACTGTCAGTTAACTAAAAGATGCTGTTCTATTTTTTGTTGTTGATACTTTAGTGGTCAGCATATAGTATAGCTAGAATGAGAGAGAGAGAGAGAGAGAGAGAGAGAGAGAGAGAGAGAGAGAGGAGAGAGAGAGAGAGAGAGAGAGAGAGAGAGAGAGAGAGAGAGAGAGAGAGAGAGAGAGAGAGAGAGAGAGAGAGAGAGGTTGAGAGAAAGAAAGAGTGCGTTTGGTAGTGGTGGTGATCCACATACAAACTTTTGCTATGGTGCATGTTCTTATCTCTTACTATGTTCCCTTTTTTTTCATTCTCATATGATATCGATCCCAGGACCTGCACGGTTTTGGTCATCAAGCCCTCCTCTCTTTCTCTATTGCACACTCGAAGATAACGCCCGAGATGAAGCAAGCAAAATGACCACTATACTATTATACATATAAGGGAGGGTGGTGCAGGAGAGGGGGATTGGAGATGTCCAGTTCAGTATGAGCGATTAGAAGAGTGCTATATACCCCATACTTTTTGGGGGGAAATTGGCTTTGGTGGTTATCTCACAGTACTTTAGGATTGAAGGGAGAGAGAGAGAGAGAGAGAGAGAATGAGAGAAAACACACACATATATTTCTAACTTTATAATGTATGTATTACATTTAGTATATAGGAGTGTGCGTCGTTTTATACTTTAATATCGTCTATCTATTTATATATATAAACGTATACTATATTCTCTCTCTGAATATTTATACAATACTTGTGTTTTCATAGATAATAGATTAAATTAATCCTTTAATATTAAACAAGTATACAGACAAAACGATTCTCTCTCTGTCTCTCTCTCTGTCTCTCTCTCTCTCTCTCTCTCTCTCTCTCTTTATTGCGTATGTGTAAAGTGAGATGGAATATAAAGGATTTAAATTTTAAAGTTAATGTGCTGAAATATTTACATTCATGATTTAAAATAAGGATTTATCTTATTTTAGGCCTCCTTTTTATGCTATTTTAACGTGTGATAACTTTTAATGATTTTCACTATATACTATTTAAATAGGACATTAGACCTTCATTCATATATATAAACTGTAACATTGAAATATTTTTCAGTTAAAAACATCAATTTAAAAGTATCATAGTTATTTAAAATAAAATATTTTACTCATTTTTATAATATACTTTAAAAATACATTATTAACAAAACGTATTTTATATATAGGGTTCTTTTTTAAATAATAAAAGAAATACATTATTTCTACAAAAATATATCTTGAATTATTCTAAAACATATTCAAGCGTTTTAATTGTTAAACAGAGCTATACACATATATTATATATATATATATATATTTATATATATATATATATATATATATATATATATATATATATATATAGTATATATATATATTATATATATATATATATATATATATAATAAAACGTGGAGAACAATGAATATTCTAAAGGAAATTAAAAATACATAATTATACTTTTGAATATATTATGATATAGAGTTACAAAATTCTCTCTCTCTCTCTCTCTCTCTCTCTCTCCTCTCTCTCTCTCCCTCTCTCTCTCTCTCTCTCTCTCTCTCTCTCTCTCTCTCTCTCTCTCTCTCTCTCTCTCTCTCTCTCTCTCTCTCTCTCTCTCTCTCTCTCTCTCTCTCTCTCTCTCTCTCTCTCTCTCTCTCTCTCTCTCTCTCTCTCTCTCTCTCTTTTCTGACATGATGTGTTTCTCTTGGGCTGATTGGTTAAAACAATAGAGAGGTAACGTCCATCATAATATAACACACACACACCACACACATATAATATCTATATACAAAAGTACATAGATATATAATATTTAGTTACTTATATACATTGTTTCATAACTCTCTCACATAGAGGTTATATATATATATATATATATATATATATATATATATATATATATATATATACACATACATATATATACTAAAGGCCCCTACGCGGTAGCTGTCAGGTTAGTTGCAAGAGTAAGTTTCGTCTCTCTTCGTTGTAATTTAATTACTGAGACCAAGTTTGCACACAAACATCCTCCACCGGGAATGTCCGCTCACAATAAAGTCTCCAGAGAAAGGTGCGTGTATATAAGAAATGAAACAGCCCAACTAGATAAAAAAATAGAGAGAGAGAGAGAGAGAGAGAGAGAGAGGAGAGAGAGAGAGAGAGAGAGAGAGAGAGAGAGAGAAACGTCAAGTTCTATCAATGATGTACAAGTTATTTAATATTTAATTATTATACGTCTATATTTTTCTTCCCTTTTTTTGTATAGAATGTTCTATAGTATTGTACATGATATGAAATATTATATATATAGAGAAATAATAATAATTTATCATTATTTATTTATTATTTTACTTTTTGATTGGCATTTATAAATGACTAATGAGGTTGTTATAAATTATTATTGTATATTTTGAATTTTGAAATATATATATCAAATTTTTTTCTTTTTCATATAACAATTTGAAATTGAAAGAAATGTAATTTGATATGAATTTGAAATGTTATTGGAATTGGATTTGATTTACATATTTATAACAGTAAACATACCAATTAATTATTAATTATTTAATTTGAGAAGCATATTTAATAAATGGCTATATAGTGGAACCATTTTGATTTGTTGAATATTTTTCAAATTATTTAATTTCTGATTTTTGAAAGATTTATATGATACTAAAATCTTTACTCTGTATACACAAAATAAATTAAAATATTTTATTTTATAACAATACTATTTTATTATTGAATACTTTAGAATTTACATTATAATTGTGAAGAACACAAAAAAAATAATGAAAACGTAACTATATATAAAAGTTACAAAATACATAATATTGATTTAGTAATTAGGTTCTATAATAAGGATACATTTTTAATGTGAATTCAGATGGAGCTTTTTTTTTTAAATTTATTATATATATATATATATATATATATATATATATATATATATATATATATATATATATATATATATATATATATATATTTCAAATTTTTAAAAACAAACTATCTGGTTTTAATGTAATTTTAAAACGTGGCATTTGGCACATCCTATTGACTGAATAAAGAACTGTCATTAGATAAGTATTGACAGACAATCTTTATCACCTCTTGTCGCAACTCTAAAAAAAAAATCCAAAAATTCTTCCAGTGTTCAAAAAAAAAAAAAAAAAAAAAAAAAACTGAGTTAAATCAAGAAAAAATCTAACTTTTTTAGATTTTATTTTTAAAAATTCTTTTTAGGACTTATACATAATATGTAGAACTGTTCAATTCAAACTAATTTTCAGAATTTAGTTTATAGGAATAAAGTTTTTCAATATGAAAGGATGTAATTAGAAAGGCTCGTATCTCTAAAATTTAAAAGTCACCCCCTTACTTATTTGAGAACATTTGAAACTCAACTGTAACAAGTACCAATAATCATAATTGCTGTAACTTTATGTGTAACCATCAGACTAGGTAGAAAAATTGTACTAAAATAAATTGTGGGAGTTTTAAATTTTCTTAATTCAAAACTATCCCCTGTATTTGGAGTTATATTCTTAAGTATCAAAATAATTGTATTCAAACTTCATAACTTCTAATTAAATAACCACCAGTACATTTTTTTTTTATAGTTTTGTATATTCAGGTTAAACAAGTTTCTTTTGAAATATTACCTTTTTACTTTTGATTCGTATATTTAAAATGAAATTTGACTACAATTTAGTTTAAGATGTAATAAAGTAAACAAAGTGATGATTATTACAACATAATCGTTTGGCAGACAGACTTGAATATCTCGTTTACTCTGATTGTTACAGCCGAATATAACAATAGAAAAATTTGTAATAATCTTAAGTAGTAAAAAAATAAAATAAAAAATAAAAGAGAATTGCTTTTATGAGAATAAGAAAATAGAAGTGAAGTCTCTCTCTTGAGAATATAAGAAAAAGTTTTATATGCAAGAAAGAAGAAAAAATAGAGAGAGAGAGAGAGAGAGAGAGAGAGAGAGAGAGAGAGAAAGGTAGGCAAAAGTTACGTCATTTTGTCTGAAAAATACACGAGTTTTTTTTTTCTTCTTTCTCTCTTTTCCTTTCAACTATATTATATATACCTAGGTGTACATAGAGTTGAGATGTACATTCTCTCTCTCTCTCTCTCTCTCACATAGTGAAAAACTTAAGTATTCCCAGGCTTCCACGTCATGGTGCTTATGAAGGATTCATAGCGGGGGTTGCCATAGACCGTGCTTACTTGACAGCCGTATGCATATTTTAACATTGCTCTTTCTTCTCTCTCTCTCTCATATATAGCACAGTTGTGGGGAAATGTTATATATACTTAGCAATATGAAGAAAAAGATATTGCCGCATACTATAGTTTTTGAGAGAGAGAGAGAGAGAAAGAGAGAGAAAGAGAGAGAGAGAGAGAGAGAAAATGACATGAAATGTGTCGCATCTTTCACTGATATTCTATATAGAAAAGCAAGCAAGGAAAGCTATATGGTGAGAGAAAGAGAGAGAGAGAGAGAGAGAGAGAGAGAGAGAGAGAGAGAGAGGTACATTATTATATATATAAAAATAATATATAAAATTGTTCTTTTTTTTTCTTCCTCTTCTTCTTATTTCCCCAAAGTTGAAATGCTTGGGTTGTATTTGACGAGGCTAGGCATCAATGTTTCACTTGCTCTCTCTCTCTCTCTTGCTATCTCTGCCATTCTCTAGGGTCACTACTTCCACCAACCTCACGTCACTCAAAAACAACCCTCATGAGCACCAGAAAAAAATATATATAGATACAGATAAAAAAAATACTCTCTGTAGTAATGTTGTCCTACTATATACTACTATACTTTAACAAAATGAAAGTACTGTGTAATGAATTTTTAATTATTAATATAAAATTAAAACCAACAAGCATTTTTCAATTCTTAAAAAAAAAAAATGTTTTTAACTTGAAAAATAATGGTTTATAAAATTTAATAATAATTTTTAATTCAAAAAATTCCTGCTGTGTGTTAAATATTTTATGATATGAAATAAGTTTGTATAAAATGTAAGATATTTATTTAAATTTTTATTTTTCTTTAAGCTTGAATGTGATTTAAATTTAAAATGAGTTAAGCGTGACAAAGTCCCGTGCTTCAAGTGAGCCGACATATATGACGTCATGAGTGATAGAATCTCTCTTGTATTGTGTGACATAAGCCGATTGTAAGTTTTCTCTGACATCGGCTAACTTTTTGCCCACCCGCTGTGGTACACTATGCAGTATAGGCAACCCGCTACACACATCACACACAACGGTTGCATATCCAGCACCCTTAAACTCCATGCATCTATATGCGAACTGACATTTTTATCTTTTAAATTTACGATCTTTAAACTTTTATTTATTAATATATAATTAACTTTTGAACTAATTTGACTTTAATTAATTACAAATCTTATTATTTTAATTTATTATTATATAATTTACTGCGTAGACAATGTTGTTTATGATTCATAATATAAGATTTTAATATTCGATTTTTGTAACTTAAAACTATGAAATAATAATAATAAAAGAAAATGAAACAAGAAAATAACGTGAAGAAAAGAAATTTGTTCGTTGTATTTTATAATAATAATAAAATATATTTAGACCTAATTAATTTTGAAACAATTTACATTGAATATGACTCAATATCTTTTTTAAAAAAAAATTATTTTATCGTAAGATAGTAAATTTAAAGAAATGATATTAACACAACAAATGAAACTTTTGTACAGTTTTAAAATTACCAACGAAAACTACTTATAAATTAAAACTAAAGCAAATAACACGTAAAATAAAAATTAGAAATGATTCATTGTAATAAACAATTTTTAAAAATATGAAATAATTTAATTATTATAATTATGAATATTCTATTAACTACTCGGAGAAAAAAAAAACACATTTATTAAAAATACAAAAGCATTAAATCTATTTCAACACACACACACACAAAACAACAACAAAAACAACATCGCAGTACAACAAAATATAAAATATATTTCATTCTAAAATGCAAAAAACAAAATATGATTTACCTTCTCTCTCATTAAAATAGAAATAATTTTGATATTTTGTGTGATATCGCATATATGTATAAAATACGATGCACTTTTTTAATTTGCAAAATATATATTTTAAAATATTTATTATTATAAAATGAAATAATGCATAAATATAAATCTGGTAAAACATAATGATAAACAACATAGTATATATGATTAAACTTTATAATACATAAATAACTCCATTTTATTTATTATAATATAAAATATATATATAGGAACCAAAAATATTACATACTGTATATATATATATATATATATATATATATATATATATATTATAGATATTTTAATCAATATTTTTAAATACAAAATAATAATAATAAAAAATATTATTATATATAGATATATTTTTGAGATATTAAAAATTCATTGATCAACCTTCATCAAATATGAAATGCGATATGAATATTAAATCATATTATATATATATATATATATATATATATATATATATATATATATATATATATATATATATATATATATATATATATATAATATATAGACACATATACATACACGTACTGTACTGTATACCTCTCGTATGTATTGCTGGGTATAATATGTACTATAACGCATGTCAAATATATATATAAATAAATAAAAACTAAAATAATAATATAAAGTGAACAAAACGAACAAGCGAGAGAGAAGGGAGAGAGAGAGAGAGAGATGTAAAATTTTAAAACAAGCGCGCGTTTGTTTTTTACTCATCCTCTCCCTCTCTCTCTCTCTCTCTCTCTCTCTCTCTCTCTCTCTCTCTCTCTCTCTCTCTCTCTCTCTCTCTCTCTCTCTCTCTCTCTCCAAAATGGTAATTCATTGAAGCCAATGTTTTGTCAATAAATAGTCTGATTGTTGCTTCTCTTATCTGTGAACATTAATCGTGACGGCGCGGCTAAAAATTGTCAATACATCACATTGATTTACATTAATACCGTTAGCAAAAATTTATTTATATTTATATTATATATATATATAGGAAAATATCGCAGTAGTAGGGGTCGTTTGGTATTGCATTGACATAGCGTCGATGCCCACTTATCATTTCTCTCTTCTCTCTCATGCTGTTATAACACAACACTTTTTATATTTATAAATATTAAAAAAATATATTTTCCTACTGTTGTTGTTGTTGTTGGATGCTATAACAGCTCCAATTTTCATTTTTCTACCCCCTCACCGTATACTTTTAAAAGCAATATTTAAATATTTTTTTCATATATATAAATTTTTTATGTTGTTTGTTGTCATATTAGCAATCCATTTTACTGATAAATTTTATGATGAATTTACCAATAATATATATATTTTTTTACTTTTAATAAATGTGATTCTAATGTATTTTTATAAACTTTTATACGTATGCTTTAATATGATAATAAGGTTAAAAATTAAGATAATTATTTAATAACAAAATTTATTATTATTTTTTAATTTTATATTTTACATTATATATTTTGAGGATATTAAAAAAAAGATTAATTATATGTACACATTTATATTTGTATAGAAAGTATATGAGTAAATAAAAAAATATAGTCTAAGCCATGAAAAAAACATGTTTAGTTTTAGAGTCTTGTTATAATAAAACTTTTCTATACAAACGACCATTTATCACAATAATGTAACTTTTTGGGCCAAAACGTCTATAGTTTACAATCTTTTCTCATTTAAAGCTGCTATTTTGTGTGTGTGTGTGTGTGTGTACATTTTTTTGTGTTATATATTCTTTACCAACTAATAAATCAATAGATAAATATATATATTTTTTAATTTAAAGATATGTGTACTTTTTAATAATAGTAATAGGCTTTTGCGCATCAAATTTACGTCGTCGTATATCCACAATTCATAACAATATCGATAATTTATGTAATTTTATTAGTTAACTAAAAATAATTTTTTTTTTTCAATCTTATTTTATATAAGATCTAATGAAAACATATAATTAACGTGTTAATAAAATTTATCCTTAAATGAAAAGTGAATTAATTACATTTTTTTCCTGCAATATTTATATTTGTTTTCAATGTCAAAAATATTATAAAAAGATACAGTTAAATACTCACACTTAAAAAATATAATATTTGTATATAGCCTTCAAAATTTTATATAATATATCATTAAAAAAAAAATGAACATCAATAATAATTTATCTTGTCTATTTATTATATATGAAACAACAACAATTAACAGTGTTATAGTTTCCACTTTGGTGATTTCTCTCTCTCTCTCTCTCTCTCTCTCTCTCTCTCTCTCTCTCTCTCTCTCTCTCTAACATTTAAAAGGCAAGGCGTCATGCAGTCTGTCATTGACCAGTAGTTTGATTGACAGCAAACAATGATAGATGAGCAATAGATGAGGTACTTCATGTCATTTCTCTCTCTCTCTCTCTCTCTCTCTCTCTCTCTCTCTCTCTCTCTCTCTCTCTCTCTCTCTCTCTCTCTCTCTCTCTCTCTCTCTCTCTCTCTCTCTCTCTCTCTCTCTCTCTCTCTCTCCTGCACGGTGATGTGGCACACGCAGCTAACTTTATACTTTAGAGACGTTTTGATTCCCACACTCTGAAGTTAGGCACGAGCTCTCAAAATGTGACGTTATTCCTCTTAAATTTCCCACCAAAACACTTATTGTAATTTGTACCTGAAAGAATGGATCATCATCATTTCATCCATCTAAAAAATATATTTTTCTTTCTTTATATAACATTATAAAATTTTTATATCATCAAATTCTCCTTTTATATATATTCGGTTTTTGATTAGTTAATTATTCAGTAACGACTTTTACAAAAGTCTCTCTCTCTCTCTCTCTCTCTCTCTCTTACTATATAAAAGAAGGTAATCGATCAGATTGATTACTTTTAAAAGAAAGAAAAAAAAAAGCTAAGGATTTAAAGTTTTTCTGTTTTAAAAACTCAATATAATTAACTTTAAAAGCAAAGGAAAAAAAAGAGGAGATTTTTAAATCCTATAGGATTACCTTTCCTCTTTATTTTTTTATTATTCTTATTTTTTTTTTTACTTCTAGAGGGAATAAGATTTTTTTTTTAAATTGTTATTTTTTTTTTGTGAGAGGTCATTTTTGAAGGTAATTTCGTGAAGGTTGCCCCTGCAAGTTAGGCAGTAAAGGTCATCAGGGGACGTGGGAAGATGTAATGCGCAGCGGGACACGCGCATTGTTCCTGTAATAGGGCGGGCCCACGCTTGTTGACACGTGTTCCGACTTATGTCGCGTACCAACAATGAACCGCTTTACATATTGTAATACTGAAGCAGGGGGAGACACAAAATACGAATAATAACATAACATCGGAATTTTTATTTAAACAAAAGCATAAGAGAAAAAGAAAGGAATGTTTTTATTTCACGCAGAGGAAAAAAAAAAAAGTTAATCTGAGTATAAAATGAAAAGAAATAAGCTAAGGGGTGAAAATGGGGATGGAAAAAAAAAGCGTGGCAAGCAAGCAATTCTCGCTGGGGGTTGGTTTGAGTTTCTTAATTTCCGGCGCTATTATAATTACACTAAGTGAAGCGATGCCAGTAAGATCACAAACAAAGATGGATGATTTTTTAAGATAGGCGCGAGCGATATTTCTTTTTTCTTTTTTCCTTTTCCTTTTTTTTTCTCCTCCCCCCAATTGCTTCGATAAAATAAACTGATTTTAAATTATATTCTGTTCATTATGGCAAAAAAAAAAAAAAAAAAAAAAAAACAATAGATTTTGTAAATTGAAACCCAACTCTTTAACAGATATAAAGTCAGTTGAAACCAAAAGGGACGTGATTTGATTTTACTGATATTTAAGTCTGTATTGTTACTTGCAATTCCTCTTTTTTTTTTCTTCTTTTTTTTTTTACGCTTCATTATTAAAAAATAATGAAAAATTTAGCTTGTTTTATAATTTTATTTTTAATCCAACTCTTTATAGTTTATTATTATGGTAAAAAAATGTCCACAAAAAGTTCCAACGTTAAGCAAAGTTAAGGAGACCTTTGTGTGACTGACTAAAAAGAGAAAATTTTATTGTATGAGGGATTTTGTTTTTTTAGATTTTTTTTTCAAAGAGCGATATCAGGATGAAGCTCTGGCTCTAAAGGATAAAAAAAATATTTATATTATATATATATATATAAGAGAATACTATTTTTATAAAAGCGAAAAAATTGAGGGGATGTGAAAAAAAGTAAAGAGTTTAGTAAGCCAACAAGATAATTACCTGCCGGCCTAGAGGAATTAAACTCGCCAAGTCAGCAAGCCTCCTCTTGCTTGTTGTTATTATTATTATTTTTTTATATACATATATTTTTATTCTCATCGTATTTTTTGATAAGCTGCTGTTGCTGCACGTGTATGTTAAACGTACGTAACATGCTGGTGTGCTGCGGAGATATTAGGGAAATGAGAAGTGGAGAATATCGCCCACGGGGTTGTACGGGGTGGAAAACGAACGGAATGAATGCTGAGTCTGATAAAAAAAAGAGGGTTGTAGGGAGGAAGAGAGTTGAGCGTGTATCTGACAGCTCAAATCGCGGGGTCTCGTTTTCCCTGAAGAAGCGAAAGGTTTCTCTCTCTCTCTCTCTCTCTCTCTCTCTCTCTCTCTCTCTCTCTCTCTCTCTCTCGTTCGTTCTCTCGCTAGCTCGCACTCGACTGACAAGGTCTGCTAATTACCTCAGCACCCCCTACCCCCAAACCCCCTACCATACCCCACCCCAATGTCATTAAAGCCAAACTCTTTTCTTATCCAAAAACTCCTAACTCATTTTTTTTCCTTTCTCTCTACTTAAAAAAAGGAAACTTACCAATCGGTGATGATTTTTTTTTCTTCTTCATTTTATTTTTTTCTTTTCCTTTAATTCGTTTTTTTCTTTCCCTTCCTTTTTTTTCTTCTATCTCGTTTCCTCTTTTTATTCAACCCCCTACTTTTTTTTTATTTTTTTAAAAAGTCATCTTCCATTTCCTTAAGAATGAGGAAAGCATTTGTCGTGTTAATGAAGAAAGGTAGGAAGGAAGCTGCATGTATATAGCTCGCAATTTTCTCCAAAGAAATTCATCTTTTACCTGAGCATTGACACATCATTGTTGAGACAACAATTCGACACTTGGAGGGGGGAAAATTTAAAAGTCAAATAATTTTCGTTGAATGACACTCATTCTACCCTGTCAACAATAATTAGATTATACAGACTTAATTCTTTCCCTCTGAATTTTAATATTCTCTCACTTGAAAAAAAAAAAAAAAAAAAAAAGATCTGATCTTGATGAAAATTGAAAGGTATTCTTGCTTAAAATAGCTTTAAGTGACAGGATCACTTATTAACACACTTTTTTGTTACTAAAAATAAAGATGAAAATTAAATTTGTTACAAATTAATTTTATAATGATTCAGTTAATTTTTATTGGAGTTTTAGAGTAATGTAAATTATTATCTTCTTATGGACAAAATTGAATACGTAATAATTAATTATATACAGTATAGCTCAATGTAGCTATATGGATACTTATTAAGTATAGTGATTAGGATTAGCATAATATTATTATGTTAAGCACTTATGTTATTACAAAATAGCAACATTTGTGCTCTACACAACATAGAAATTATTCAATGCAGCATCTTTTTATATTTTTTTTCGTGCATAATTTGTTCGTGCATTTGCAACTGTATATTATATTTTACTATCATTACAATCTGTATAACAAATATAGTGTTGCGTTTTTTCAATTTAGCCCTGAATATAAAATGTGCGGGATAAATTTTTATTATTTTTTTAATGGACAATATTTAGCTTAATTACTAAAAAACAATGGATTTAATAATCTATCTCTATAGTGAGTTTAATAAGAGAGGAGAGAGAGAGAGAGAGAGAGAGAGAGAGAGAGAGCGATGTTATTTAAATGCATTAATTTTGACTATATATAATATATATATACTAAATGCTGATTTTACCCGTTGAAAAGTTTGAATAAAATGAAAGGTGGGTATTGTTCCTATGAATGAATTTACACAAATTAAAATTTTAACTAAATTCAATGGAGTGAAATAGATTAAAATTATTGATAAAATTAGTGATCAAATTAATATTCATATATAAACTTATATAATATAACATCATTTTATATATAATATACATACATATATCCAATATTATATACAATTTTATATTAATAATATTATGAATATTAAATTATAAAATTATAAAATAAAATATTATTATTTTGTCAATTCAGTTTATTTCATTTTAATATGATAAAAAAAAAATTATTTTTTATTTTTTAAAAAAGTATTATTTAATTTTGAAATAATTTTATTTAAAAAATAAATAAAAAATATTGAATTAATTTAAAAACATGACATTTTAACATTTTAGCTCCTTTTATATTATATATACGTATATATATATATATATATATATAAATGACAGATTTTTATAGTTAAGAAATAATCTGTCATTGGATTAATTAGCAATGAAATGAAAATACATGAAAATATGTCGGAAATAAAGTAAAATATAATAAAATTCTTTATTGCGTGCTTTTATTATGAAATAAATTAAAAATAAAGATATAAGATAACATTTTTCAGCATATATTTTTTATTTTAGATTTTGCATGTTATTATTTTTATTATCCATGCACTTTTTCTCAAATTCATTAACCCCTGTAAAGCAGTAGACCCGTAAGCCAAGCGTGATTAAATGGTTGCATATATTCAATTCCTGCAGGCGTTATGTATATGTAACAAAGCTAGAGGGGAAGAGATTAAGCAGTAAAAATCTCTTTAAATGTTATTAACAGATCTTAAATGTCACATATTAAAAGTTAAAGAATTACAAAATGTCCCGTAATTTTTTTTGGGGGTTATACCAAGGGCGGGAAAGCTAGCGAGAAGTTTATTGATTGGTGGAGCTTGCTCACTCCGCCCCATCATACATATATATAACATACATATAGCACGCTAGCCCGGACATCGAACAAGCCAAAAACAAACACGTGAATACTGCATACTGTACACGCAATTTGATAATGCAATCTAGGTATATATATAGTATATACACATAATAAGGTTATAATTACTGAAACATAAAATATAAACAAAAATGATTTTAATTAGTTTAATAGCTCTTATAATAATGATATGATTTATGATTTCATTTTTGTATATTTTTAAAATATGAGAAATATAATGAGTTTTTGCCGAAGTGTGATTGCTATTTTATATATTATATATATCATTTTTCGATCGTATCTGTGAGTGCAAAATATCGTATTATATACATATATAGTGGTGAGAGGAGAGGGCAAGGGAGGCGTCAGTTTTATTACGCTGCGGGTCGTCTATCTCGCGAGTTGGTGCTTCACCGCGTGCTCTACGCCACATATTTCACTTCATTCGCCAGAGCTTTATACATACTGTTTGTACGTACGTATACAGTACAACCTAATGGCCTCTAATTACTAGAGAGAGAGAGAGAGAGAGAGAGAGAGATGCAAATAAATATACAAACACATATATATACGACTCGTGCAATAATAAAAATTATATATTTTTTCAATGTTTTATAACCGTGAAAAATCTGTGATCATACACATACACATACAGAGAGAGAGAGAGAGAGAGAGAGAGAGAGAGAGAGAGAGTAATTGATGTACATGATTAATTATTAAAAAATACACTCACCCACTTTTTACAAAAATAAAAAACGTTTTTAAACTCTAATGAGTTTTTTTTTTTTTTTTTTTTTAATATCAAATCATATCAAATCTCTTTCTCTCCTCCCTTTCACATTATATTTACCATAAATATATTATCATTTTTTTTAAATGTTTCTACTCACCCCTAACTTTCATATATATATTGCTATTTTTTTTAAAGGTAATTTTTGTTTAATCAAAGTTGTTATCACAAAATTATATGAATAAAAAAATGGGTTGTCAGTTGGTGAGAAAATAAAGTGTAAAAAGAGATAGACATGATATCAAATCAGAAAGATGAGTGATTAGACATATATCAAATCACATAGCAAATATTGCCATATCAAAGTTTGTATTAAATTTTTTTATACTTAATTGTAATCATGTAAAAACAAATTTTTGAGATGGATTACATTTTTAAAAATATTTGTAATTTGACATGATGTGTTGTTTAATATATAAATTGTCAATCTTCGTATAAGATATACGAAAAGAAATCGATATATTTCATTCAGTATTTAAAGGGTTCATTAAGTAATTTATATTTTTAAAGATAGATATACTGAACTATAATATTCATTATAAAATTGAAGGAATTTAACAAAGTATTATTTAATTTAATTATTATTAATAATAATCCCTTAAAATCACATTTTTTTTATTTCATATAATAAAAATCTGATTCACCCCTAAAAGTAAATATAGAGTGTAAAAAAAAATATTATTATATAATATACTTTTATTTTTATAGTAAAAATATTTGCCCATATACAGTATATATATAAGACGTGATATTTAAGAAAGTATAAAGTTGATTTTGAGTTTTATGTACAATTTATTGTATCCATCGTAGCATAAAATTTAAACCGTAGGAACGTGGAAAATTTAAGCTACATTTGCAATAGTTTTTCTTCTCTCTTTCTCTCTCTCTCTCTCACTTTTTTTTTTTTTTTTTTTTTTGATGACAATTACTCGGCAGGCAAAGCACCTCAAAACTCGCCAACTTGATGGGCTGTTCGCTTCACTGCGTGTTCAGACGATCCATAAAACCACAGTAAAAACAGCATAAAAGTTTCCTTTACTTTCAACCCTCATTCTATTCTACTTTACTTCCTCATCTTCACCCTTTCAAGTGCTGCCATCTACTGAATGATGTTCAAATAATAGTATAATATATATTATTATTTTTTTATACTACTTTTTGATGGGTTATAAAATTTTTCTTTTACTATGTAACCCTCTAAAAAAAAACATAATATATTATTTTTTAAAAGGATATGATACCATACTTTAGTATACTACTTATAATACTAATATTATTACTATCATTATTATATTTTTATATTCTATATAATAATATCATTAAATGATAGAGATAATAATTTTTATGAATATATTAAAAAAAATTAAACGATTATTATATTGTTGCCTTTTTTTTTAAGTGATAAAAATATTATTCAATAATATATTATTTTAACACTTTTGAACGGAAGTGTTGATGAATAACGGGAGGAAACAGACAATGTCGAATATATACATCAGGAGATGTCTTCGTCACGAATGTTTTAGCCAAAGCACGATCTTTTTTTTTTTTTTGCACACGTATTATTCAACATCATGCATGCACATACAGTATGTAAAAATTTCTTTACTTCCAAGAATTGCGAACGCCAAAATAGAATAAGAAAAAAAATTTGCACAAAACATTACCATCCAATACACAACGAATATCAATGATATATTATTATATGCGTAATGTTTATACATAATCTTTCATATATATACATAGCCCACCCACACAAAATATATAGACATATATTCGTCATATCATTTCGTTATGTGTACATAGATGAATAAAAAAATAAAAATCTTAATTTTATTTTTTATTTTTGTCATGGGAAAATATATTTGATAAATGTTTGAAAGCATTGTTGTATTTTTGACTCATCAATAGTATTATTATTATTATTTTATTTTAAAATGACATTACTAAATAAATCAGACATGTAATTTTTGTTACTCACGTATTTTATATCTTTTGTATAAATAATCGTGTGAAACTTGAGATGTGTCATTGAGATTATTTAAATTAAATTATCTTTGGATTTAATAAGAAATTTGTTATGTAATATGAATTCAAAGAAATCATCGTTTTAAAATTTTGGTCTTGTGAAGTATTTTTTTGCAAATTAGGCATATTGATACGGAGATATGAAATTATGGTTGCAAAATATTTATTTGCACATTTTTTCTCGTATTTATAAAAATTGCACCTCAACTTTTATCAAAGTTTTTGAGCTAAGATATTCATGCAATTGAATATTTAGCGTCACCAATTTTATTCCTCCATTTGAATAGGACTTCAAAGTGAATTTTTTATTTCTCTCTGTTTCTTTGTTAAGAACAAAATAAAAGTATAATGTGGCAAAAAATGATAATAGGACTAAGTTGCGAGACTCTTAATTCTATAATAATAATCATTGTGCTGAACATACTACTTTACGTTGTTAATATATGTATACCATGATTTTCACATACTGTAAGAATTCTCAAACTCATATATTATACTGTATATAATATAAAACTAAACATTTATAACATATTCTAATAACTTTACATAACATCACGTGGTTTGCTTCCAAAACTGAAACTGTTTATCATATTTTATAAGGTTAGTGGATATGAGGTGAAATTTTTTGGGTGGAAGCCTTGTTGAAGCGTCTCGATGTCTAGTCCAAAGCTTTAACTTCATATAGTTTTATATAAACTGCCCACATACTCATATCACCCTCCCACATATACAACTATACTTTGCTTGTTTATT
Organism: Ecdyonurus torrentis; assembly: GCA_949318235.1. NCBI lineage: Eukaryota > Metazoa > Arthropoda > Insecta > Ephemeroptera > Heptageniidae > Ecdyonurus > Ecdyonurus torrentis. Next base: position 33,997,369 of record OX439129.1, on the reverse strand, counting down.
AGGGGCTGACTGACTGACTGACTTGAGGCGTCCTTGACTTATAACCATGTCTGTCTATCTGTCTCCCCGTGTGTCTGGTAAAAGTCTGACCCTTGAATAATAAAATGTCACAAGAATATAAATTAAATGACACCTTCTTAAATATTTATATCATTTCGTGGTATTTAATTACTTTATTTAGACTCTTTTTGTCAAACATAACTATATATAGGGATTAAAAACAACAACTACGTATATTTTATTTTGAGTGCTTCAGTAATTAATTTAATTTATGAACAATATAATATATTTGTGAAACGATACAAGTCTTTAAACATTTTTGTTTATCAATTATAACCATAGATCACATAAAACAACATGTGCTTTTTAATAAATAAACATGAAATGGGAACTTCAAAACTGATGACAATTTTTACCAGAATGTTAATGTAGCCCCACGAGAGAGCGTGAAATAACTGTAAAGTATACAATTTGCGTGACTATTCATGTTTCTGACGTCAGAAACATGGAAAAATTAATATAAAAATGTTTTGCGGGTTGCATAAATTGAAATTTTCTGATCACTGCTACAGAGTTACAGTTGGGTTTTGAACCAAACTAAAGTTATTTATATGTAAGTCCCATAAATTGTTTTGTATGCTTATGTTTTCTTCTGGTCTATTCCTTTAAGCTACAAAATTAAAAATAATAATTATCATAATAACTATTAAAATGTATAACTTTCCTACTCCAATTGACAAAATCATTTCAATCTCTCCTTAAATACGTACATTTTACTCACTCTATATACTTTTGATCGACTTCTTAAGTACATTAGGAAGGAAAAGTAATTAGAAACGTAAAATTTAAGTAAGGATTTTACTGTAGTATTATTACAGGAAATATCTCAATAAAATATTATCTTAATGCTTCCAGATGGATGTATAACTTTAAAGACTTACATTAAAATAGATATAACTGCTATGTTGACAACTATAATAATATTTTAGAGAATATTGTCATCAAATTAAGGATATAATCAAATTATGACATCTAATCTTTATAAATTTACAAGTTTTATACAAGTAAATTTCTAGCAATATAACTTTTTATATATTATTTAAATTGACGTTATATATAAGAATGAGAATAGAAGTAATTTTAATTACAAAATTTGATGATTTTATAGTATAAGTGTGGTTTATTTTTATTGATTTACGAACAATAAGCTGCATAATTAAAGTTTGCTATTTAATTTCATATTAAATAATGCATTTGCATTTTATATCCTAGTTAAACGAAACATTCTGCATGACAATTTTACAAAATTTTGATTTAGAAGTTTTAATATTTCACATCATAATGTTCATGGTACCTATAACATTTTTTTAATCCTTGTTAGGTTTGAATTTTAAATTGACAATAATTGTATAAAAAAATGGGTTTACTTGGAAATTTAAGAGATTATTGAGTCTTCTGTTAATTAAATAACATTATAAAAAGTTTACAGAATATTTTAAGAATCAATTAATTAGTATAATATAGATACTTTAATCAAATTTATATTGTCTCTCTCAGTGGTTTTACAAAGGCAATTACAGGAGAAACCACATGATTGAAAAATAATGATTATAAAAAAAGCTATTTTTTAACAAAATATTCGACAGGCAATGACATTTATTATAGAAGAAAAAGTAAAAAAAATTCATTACAAAATTTAAATAGATTTTACAATAAAAAAAAAACTCTTTTATAAATTACCTTATTTATATATACACAGTACACACACAACACCCACGATTTATTTAGATTAATTGAAGTAGCAAGACATCAAAGTGTATTATGTATATAAAATAATATATTTTGACTGGTGTCTATCAACACCCTGGTACAACCCCTATTTTTATATATTATTAGAGGTATTTATTATTTGTTATAATATGTCAAATTAATATAATGACCTTGACTTTGAAAATTTTGAAGGACGTCTCACACGTTTCCGTCTCATGTTATCATCAGCTATACAAGTATATATATATATATATATATATATATATATATATATATATATATATATATATATATATATATATATATATATATATATATATATATATATATAAATATATATTATATTCATATACGACATTTTGCTGATTAGAATGTTTCTCGCGCACCTTGTCACTACTTATATATACCTTGTCTCTTTACTATGTAATAAGTTATTGAGTGAAAGCTTTATGGTAAGATGACAAAGTTAGGCCTGTCATTTCATATACGCACCAAAATTATATTTGACAAGACCACCTCAAGTAACTAATACTAATAATAATGTATGTGTGCGATATTATCATTTGTTATTTTATATTCCTTTTGATATTTTACCGCACTTATAATAAAATAAACTTTATTTTATTATTATTATTATTATTTGACAATATTATTTATACATTAAATGTGGTGACAACTTTTATTTTATACATGATAGTAAATGTCTTTATTTTTTTTATGTTATTACTTGTAGTAGTTGTAGTATAATAGTAATAATCACACAAATATCCTATATAAAATAAATTTTATGTGATTAAAGTAAAAATATTATTTCAACTTAAAAAAAAAAAAAAAAAAAATCTCATACTTTTTTTTTTCATTGAAATCACTTCTGATTTTTAGTATAGCAATTAAATGAAAAAGATTTACATACTAATAACTATTTTATAGTCAATTAAAATATACATAAACTTTATACAATTATTTTATACATATACTCTATACCCAGTATATCAACTTTATTATATATTTTGATCTATAAGATTAATATATTGATATATTTTTTTACTCTTGTTATAAAAAAATTTACTATGATACCCTTAATTAAAGAAAAAAAATTTAAATATAAGGGTAAAAATTCCATTAAAATAAAAAGAAATCAAATTTCCTGTGTTGTTAAATGATGCACAGTATTTGCATGTTAGTTATCTTATTTTATGTTTATTATAATACTATATGATGATGTACCATTGCATCATATTGTTATAAGTCTCCCTGTTTTGTTGTGTGTATATCCTGCCACCCACCAGCCTCCCACCACCCACCCTATCTCATCAGATCTGATCGAGCTTATTAAGCCATTGAAAATAGAGGGAGGAGAGAGGAGCTGCCACAAACATCTGGACTGCCCCGGGTTGTCGACACCGCGGGGGATTCATTCCTCCGAGTCTCTCTCTCTATCTCTCTCTCTGGCACACGCAACCAAAGTAAGGGGCAAAACTGGTAAGGTACTGACATCAACTTGAATATTTGTGCAATATTTACGCACATATACATATATAATAAAATCAAGTTCAAATAAAACATGCAACATTTATAAATTTCTTATGTACGATTTTATCTTCTTCCATATTAATCAGTGTCATGAAAATAATATAAGCAATTTTTCAGTTTAAAATTTTCATCTTCAAGTATACCTTGTTCTCTCTATAGTCTATGGAGTTTCTTAAATTCCAATAAAAGTTATATATAAAATAATATATAAGTTGTTTCTGATACACCGGCTCGTGCTTGAGAACGTCACTTACAGGTGTCACGTGGTGGCCATGTGACGTGTGGGCGCACGGGGCGCCTCACTCCATCGCTCCAGGAGATGATGATACAACAATCTCGTAATATTAATTACCTCTATTAAACAATCTTACTACACTGTATGTAATTGTCATACACCTAATACTAAAATCAAAGTTTGTATTATGGTATATGCGTACAGAGTTTCAGTATTGTGCTCGTAAAAAAAAAAAAAAAAAGTATAATAATTATGCTAGTTTAATGCAGAAATATGCATAACACCATAAATTATGCTCACTATTGAATACTGATTATATTACGTATAGCAAAATAATTAAGATGTTCAGCATATAATTACTTACGTTATTACAAAATAGCAATTAACATTTGTGCTCTACAATATAGCAATTGTTCATGGCAGCATAAATTATTTTTTTCGTGTGGATATATTATCTTTTTGATGATTGTTCAATTCAATCTCCAATCTGCAAAATGCAGAAGAAAATAAAATGCAAGTTAAATCTTGGCTCAAATATAGAGAGAAAGCAAAGTGATATATAATATACGAAGAAAGAGAAAGAGAGAGAGAGAAAGAGAGCAATTTAAAATAAAATATTACCTGATATAATATATCTCAAACATAGTTTAACAATGCATTTAAATAAGTTATACAACAATGTATAACACGATTGCAAGTAGATATAGTTACGACAGTATAAAATATTACTTTTTATATAAATAGAAAAAAAAAAAAAAGATATCAAAATTATAATGATTATATTCTATTTATAATAATAATATATAATATGAAGAAATTATAGTACAATACATCATGTCATTAAGCAAATTTCCAAAGAATAATTTTTTAAAATGAGAGAGGATTGATTTGTCTCAGAAAGTGATCGGCGTGGCCGTGTTGCACCGCGGGAGTGCTGTCACGTCAAAGAGAGAGAGAGAGAGAGAGAGAGAGAGAGAGAGAGAGAGAGAGAGAAACGTAACATCGTAAGAAAAGAGTACCTCATCAGTCATCACAGTGCGAGAAGAGAGAAAGAGAGAGAGAGAGAGAGAGAGAGAGGTGAGCGCCCCGCGGAATTCTCACCATAGGAGAAAGAAAAGTAGAAGAGAAAAATACTCCATAACATCAGTCTCGCGCCGCGATTGTCGCTTAAACTAAACCAAAATATATAAAGACATCTCTCTCACTCTCTCTCCCACTTTGACCTTAAGAGGATTCACCACACCCAACACCTTATAACAATCGGCTTAAAATGTTTTCGACCCCACTTTTTTTATATATATAAAATTTTAATCCTTTCATTTCTCTCTATAAATTCTCTCCCTTTATATATTACCTTTAACCCTATTTTATTTTTTTTTAAATATCCCCGCCACAAGTCCGCCCCTTATCAATTGTTATTAAGAGCATATAGTATAGAGAGCACATACACCTCCTCCTTCTCCCTTGTGCCTATATGTGGGTCCCGACTGAGCAATCAAGCCTGTATTATTAACGTGTGAGAAGTGTGAAGGGGTTGTAACATCTGCTATAACAATGAGCAACACCCATTGTTGTAATATATACAACATAATACAATTTAATGATTAGCTCTCTCGGGCGGTCATCATTCTCTCTCTTATATAATATAACGTTATACTAAACCCAATTATGCTAATATTATTATTATATATATTATTAAAAAATGAAATAAGAATTTGTATATGTTAGCTTTTAAAATTCATAATATCTTATTTTTATATATAAAGAAAAATATAATTTATTAAAATGACATAACTACATTTTTTTTATTATTATTATAATATATAAAATATACATAAAATTTTTGTATTATATTCATTTTTATTCTTATTATATTCAAGTTGTTTACGATAAAATTATCAAGTAAAAAAAAAAAAAAAAAAAAAAAAAAAAGTAGAAGAGATGAGAAAAAGAAAAAATATTATGAAGAAAGAAAAAAAAAACTGGCAAGTTAACAATTCGTTGGATCATCTTCAAAAAGCAAACAAGACTAACAAAAAAATATTTTTGCTTAGAGATGGAAAAAAAAAAGAATATTTTTTCTTTAACATAAAAAGACGGCAGAAGAGAAGTGAACGACGGAGAGGGAGCAAGTCAGACAGATTGGAATACATTATCATTTTTCTACATAACAGCAAGATGAAACAGAAAAAAAAAAAAAAAAAAAAAAAGCTGAGCGATGCTAAGGAATATGAAAACTAATAACGATGTCTTAGACTTTTGGTTTGGGTGAAAGAGAGCTACAGCAAGCGAGAGCGCGGCACACGGTCCATTAAGCGCCGGTTAATGCTGAGTACGATAATGGCGATGAAGACGCCCAGTCAAGGGATTAAAAATAAAATAAAAGAAAGAAAGAGCAAGGTTTGCCTGTAGGCTGACTGCAGATAACCTAGGCGATACTCGAGAAGAAGAAGGTAATTAGCGAGAACACCAATAATGAGAGATCGAACGAGAAAGCCTCTTCTCTCTCTCTCTCTCTCTAGCTTTTATATACAGTAATATAACAACGCCCGCCCGCCCCAATTTTCAGCGTGACTTTACTCTCACCCCACACTGTTTAATTTTTACAATCCTCTTCTTCTAATGAAGTTAATTTAGTATAAGAAAAAAAAAGTAGTTTCCTTTAAAACAAAAATAAATATTATTCATTTTACTTCGTGACTTCATTATAAGTAGAGATATTTTAATTTAAAAGTTTTTTTTCCTAAACATTTAATTAAAAATTGAAATTATCAAGAACAAGTTTTTACCTTTTTCATTATTCTCTTTTCTTTTAATAATATATTATACAACATGAGTGCTTTTCTCTTATAATATACTCTTTGATGAATATAATATACTATGTATATACAGAAACATATTTTTCTGCACTTATTATAGTACAACGAATTTCAATTAACCAAACATATCTTATGTATTATTTTCTACAAGTCATGGTCTTATAAACAGGAAAATAAAATAATAATAATAACACGAATTATATTGAGAAAATTAGACATTTATTAAAACAGTTACTTTTTCTGCGTATATATATATTTTTTGTTTTAACACAAAAACATGATATTTTGATTTATTATATTTCATTTTTAATTTAAAATATTACATTAACAAAAAAAATAAAAAATAATTTATTTATTAGTAATATATTTTATTATATATATATATATATATATATAAAAAGTATGTAATACTTGTGTAATATAGTATAGCATCATGCACTTAGTTATAATTGGTTTTTCTGTGAGAGCAATCGGGTAAACAGACTGTGTAGTAGAGTTTGTATGTGTGTGTGGGGGCTGTTGGAAAACTGTTTTCTGGGGCGTGTGGTGCAGTATCTTTACTGCAGCGTTATATGCCTCTCTCTCTCTCTCTCTCTTTCTCTCTCTCAGTATAAGAGCGTGACAAGAATACCAAAAACTCAAAAACTCTACGAAGGTCCAAACCGATCCAAAAACACATACAGACATATATATATAAGTAAAGTGTTTCACACTTTAATAGCAACCTATAGTAAGTATAGAAACTATACCGCATCTCTTTTCTTGGTTTGCTTTTTCCTCTTTTTTTCTTTCTTTCTTCTTCTTTTTATTTTTTGTAAAAACGAAAAAAAAAAAAAAAAAAAAAAATACTATACTCATATATATAGTAGTTGAAACCCATTTTCTCTCTTCAATTTTGTAAAATTCCAGTCACGACTTTGTAAACAGAGCAAAACATCATTGCGTGTATTTATAAAGCAACAGTCATATACAGCAGCAGCAATAAGTAAGAGAGAGTATGAGATGGACCATCATATAAAATACGAAAGGAGCAGGAAATAGTCTAAATCTACCCATATAGTACTTAGGGTTAAAGTTCAGCACATAAGCTTTGTGTTTAGAATAATGAGATTCACATGACTATAAGGACAGATATAAATGACGTTGCGGAATTTCAAATTGTTGGGGAGTGTATATAGTGAAAAATAAAAAAGATAAAATAAAAAAGACGAAAACAAAAGAGATAGAATGAATTGACATTATATATTTTATGCATGTTGTTCTCCAAATGCATGTCGAAGTCAAATGTATAGTTAATATTTCATCACAATATAAACTTGAAATATTTTTCTATATGTCTCGTTATATGTTGTTGATTATCAGATGATTATTTTTTTTATTGCAAAACATATACTTACGAAACATTGTTTTATATGTATGATGTAACATACAAGGAAAATTACTAGCATTTTTTTTTTTTTTCAATTTGTATTTTTGTGAGATTTGATGTTGAAAATTTTCAAACTCATTTAATAGTACGGGATTTAAAGGATATAATAGTGCATTTCATTCTAGAGCTATGAAACTTGGTACACTTGCAGATGACACCCAGTCTATGATTTCCCGGGGCTGAGTCATCCGGAATACCCAAACCTTGCACCCCTGGAGACCCCTGAAATATGCTTTATTTTTGTGTGCCTAAAATATTGCTCTCAGCAAAAAAAGCTTCAAGTAAAAGTAACAAAAATAACAATGAAATATACTAGAGATTTTATAGTAATTTAATTTATAATTTGTATATTGGAACTACTGTAAATCTGATACACAATTTGGGCTAATCGTTTAATTATACCTAATAAAATCGTCTCATAATTTCATGTGAAATATTAATAATTTGTTTTTTACTTATATATTTTTAGTTTATATTATATAAATTTTTTGATCAAAAGTAAGTAAGTAATATATAAGACAACTTTTTAGTTAAAGTTAAAATAACATAACTTTACA